>CAUYLG010006746.1:0-29466 GCA_963573385.1 Cacajao melanocephalus | reverse complement strand
CGGATCACTTGAGCTTGGGAGTTCAAAACCAGCCTGGGCATCGTGGCAAAACCAAAAATAGAAAAAATCAGCCACGCATGGTGGCGCATGCCTGTGGTCCCAACTGCTCAAGGAGGCTGAGGTAGGAGGATCGCTTGATCCTGGGAGGCAGAGGTTGCAGTGAGCTGAGATCGTGCCACTGTACTCCAGCCTGGGTGACAGAGCGAGAGTCCATTAAAAAAAAAAAAAAAAAAAAAAAAGAAAGAAAGACGCCCACTGTCTTGGAGAAAGTAAGGGAAAAGAACAAGAGTCTCTGCTTGGTTATACAGAGAATTCTTCCAGACCTTGTACCTCTATGGGATTGTAAGTACAACAGAATTTCTATGTTTGGGCTCTCCCTAAAAAGAGATACAGCCTTGAATACAACATTCAAGTTCCTTTGAATATCTGGAAAGCCTTCACAAGAAGGATAGACACAAGCCCAGAATACGAAGATTACAATAAATACATAAACCTTGAATGCCCAGATGCAAACAAATACAAATATCAAGGCAATCCAGGGAAACATAACCTCAACAAAGAAACTAAATAAGACACCAGGGGCAAATTCTGGAGAAACATAGATATGTTAAATTTCAGACAGAGAATTCAAAGTAGCTGTCTTGAGGAAACTCAAAGAAATTCATGATAACACATAGAATGAATTCAGGTTTTTTTTTCAGATAAATTTAACAGAGATTGGAAGAATTAAAGAGTTAAACAGAAATTCTGGAGTTACAAAATGCAATTGGCATACTGCAGAATGCATCAGAGACTTTTTAAAAAAATTTAAGTTCTGGGATACATGTGCAGAATGTGCAGGTTTGTTACATAGGTATACATGTGCCATAGTGGTTTGCTTCACCTATCAACCTGTCATCTAGGTTTTAAGTCCTGCATTCATTAGGTATTTGTCCTAATGCTCTCCCTCCCCTTGCCTCACACCCCCTGACTAGCCTTGATGTGTGATGTTCCCCTCCCTGTGTCCATGTGTTCTCATTGTTCAACTCCCACTTATGAGTGAGAACATGGGGTGTTTGGTTTTCTGCTCCTGTGTTAGTTTGCTGAGAATGATGGCTTTCAGCTTCATTCATGTCCCTGCAAAGGAATTGAACTCATTCTTTTTTATGGCTGCATAGTATTCATTGGTGTTTATGTGCCACATTTGCTTTATCTAGTCTATCATTAATGGGCATTTGTGTTGGTTGCAAGTCTTTGCTATTGTAAATAGTACAGCAGTAAACATGTGCGTGCATATGTCTTTATAGTAGAATGATTTATAATCCTTTCAATATATATTCAGTAATGGGATTGCTGGGTTAAATGGTATTTCTGGTTCTAGTTCCATGAGGAATTGCCACACTGTCTTCCACAATGGCTGAACTAATTTACATTCCCACCAACAGTGTGAAAGCATTCCTAATTCTCCACAGTCTCACCAGCATCTGTTATTTCCTGACTTTTTGTTTTTTTTGAGATGGAATTTTGCTCTGTTGCCTGGTTGGAGTGCAGTGGGGTGATCTCAGCTCACTGCAACCTCCTCCTCCTGGGTTCAAGGGATTCTTTGGCCTCAGTCTCCTCAGTAGCTGGGACTACAGGTGTATGCCACTATGCTCAGCTAATTTTTGTATTTTTAGTAGAGATGAGGTCTCACCCTGTTGGCTAGGATGGTCTCAAAACCTTGACTTCGTGATCCACCCACCTTGGTCTTCCAAAGTGCTGGAATTACAGGCATGAGCCACTGTGCTCAACTTCCTGACTTTTTAATAATTGTCATTCTAACTGGTGTGAGGTGATATCTCATTGAGGTTTTAATTTGCATTTCTCTCATGACCAGCAATGATGAGCTTTTTTTCATATGTTTCTTGGCCTCATAAATGTCTTCTTTTGAGTGAGAAGTGGCTGTTCATATCCTCCACTCACTTTTTGATGGAGTTGTTTGTTTTTTTCTTGTAAATTTGTTCAAGTTCCTTGTAGATTCTGGATATTAGACCTTTGTCAGATGGGTAGCTTGAAAAAATTTTTCTCCTATTCTGTATGTTGTCTGTTCATTCTGATGATAATTTCTTTTGCTGTGCAGAAGCTCTTTGGTTTGATTATATCACATTTGTCAATTTCAGCTTTTGCTTCAATTGCTTTTGGTATTTTAGTCATGAAGTCTTTGCCCATGATTATGTCCTGAATGGTATTGCCTAGATTTTCTTCTAGGGTTTTTATGGTTTGGAGTTTTATACTTAAGTCTTTAATCCATCTTGAGTTAATTTTTGTATAAGGCGTAAGGAAAGGGTCCTGTTTCAGTTTTCTGCATATGGCTAGCCAGTTTTCCTAGCATCATTTATTAAATAAAGAATCCTTTCCTCACTGCTTATTTTTGTTAGGTTTCTTGAAGACAAGATGGTTGTATATGTATGGTGTTATTTCTGAGGTCCAACAGAGACTTAATAGCAAAATTGTGAAGAGAAGAATTAGTGAGCATGAAGAGAGGCAATTTGATAATACACAGAGGAGACAAAAAAGAAAGAATAAAAAACAATGAGACATACCAGCATGATCTGGAAAAGATCCTCAAAATGGCAAATCTATTAGTTATTGGCCTTATAGTTGAGGCACAGAAAGAGATAGAAAGTTTATTCAAAATGATAATTCAAAATGATAACAGCAGAGACCTTTCCAAACCTAGAGAATATTACTAATATCCAAGTACAAGAAGGTTATGGAACACCATGCAGATTTAACCCAAAGAAGACTTCTTCAAGGCATCTAATAACAAAACTTCCAAAGGTCAAGTATAGAGAAAGAATTCTAAAAGAAGCAAGAGAAAAAAAGCAAATAACACACAATGGTGTATCAATATGTCTGGCAACAGATTTTTTAGTAGAAACCTTACAGGCTATGAGAGAGTGGCATGAATATTGAAAATGCTGAAGGTAACACTTTCAGCCTAGAGTAGTATAACTGGTGAAATGATCCTTCAAACACTAAAGAGACAAACAAATCTGAGGCATTTTCAACAACACAATACATATCCTGCAAGTAATACTAAATGGAGTACATCATTCAGGAAGTAAAGCATGTTAATGAGCAATAAGAAATCACTTGAAGGTGAAAAGATCACTGATAATAGAAGGTACACAGAAAAATAAAAAATATAACACCATAAGTGGGGTGTGTAAACTGCTTTTAAGCAAAAAGACTAAATAATGATCTAATAAAAGTAATAACTTCAACAAATTTTTAAGACACAGTAGCACAATATGATATAAATTGTAACAACAAAAAGTTATAAAGTGACAGGACAAAGTTAAGGCATATAATTTTTATTAATTTTATTTTTGCTTGTTTTTTGTTCATTCATGTTAAAAGTGTTATTTTTACCGTAAAATAATGGCTTATAATATATTAATAGCAAGGCTCATGGGAACATCAAACCAAAAAGTATGATAAATATATCAAAAAATAAAAAGGAAGAATTTAAATCATATGACCAGAGTAAATCACCTTCACTAAAAGGAAGACAGGAAAGAAAAAAGAAAGAGAAGAACGTAAAACAACCAGAAAGCAAACAGTAAAATGGCAGGGTAAGTTCTCACTTTTCAATAATATGGTTGAATGCAAATGAACACAGAGTGGCTGAATATTTAGAAAAAGCAAGACCTATTGCTTGGATGCCTACAAGAAATATACTTCTCCTATTAAAAATCACATAGATTGAAACTTAAAAAATGGAAATAGATATTCCATGTCATTGGAAACCAAAAAAGGGCTGCAGTAGCTAAATTTATATCAGACAAACAGATTTCAAGACAAAAACTGTAAAAAGCAATGCAGAAGGACACTATATAATGATAAAGTTGTCAATGCAATAAGAACATATAACAATTTTAAATATATATGTGCCTAATCTTGGAGCATGCAGATATGCAAAGCAAATATTATTAGAGCTAAAGAGAGAGATATACTTCAATCTCTGTGGACTTCAATAGCTGGAGACTTCAACACCCCACTTTCACCAATAGACAGATTATCCTGACAGAAAATCAACAGGAAAACATGGGACTTAATCATCATTATAGATCAAATGGATCAATAGATATTTACAGAATCCAATGAATGCAGAATACACATTCTTTTCCTCATCACATGGATTATTCTCAAGGATAGACCATATATTAGGTCATCATACAAGTGTGAAAACTTTCAAAACATTGAAATAATATCAAGCATCTTTTCTAACCACATTGGAATAAAACCAAAAATCAATTAGAAAAGAAATTTTGGAAACTATACAAATACATAAAAATTGAACAATATGTTCCTGGAATGACCAGGGGGTCAATACAAAAATTAAGAAAAAGCTTTTAAAAATTATTGATACAGATGATAGTGGAAAGAAAACACACCAAAACCCATGAGATACAGCAAAAGCAGTACTAAGAGGTAAGTTTATAGCTATAAGTGCCTACATCAAACAAGAAGGAAAACTTCAAATAAAAAGTGTTTTGATGCATGTTAAAGAATTAGAAAAGCAAGAGCAAACCAAACCCAAAATTAGTAGTACAAAAGAAATAAGAACAGAAATAAAATTGAAATTAAAAATCAAAACAAGAGTTCAATAAAACAAGAAGTGCTTTTTTGAAATTTAAACAAAATTGACAAACCTTTACTCAGACTAAGAGAGAAGATACAAATAAGTAAAATCAGAAATGAAAAAGAACACTTTATGACTGGTACTAAAGAAACTAAAAGAATCATTAATGGCTACTATAAGCAAATATGTGCCAATAAATTAGAAAATATAGAAAAATGGACAACTTCTTAGACCCATACATGCTACCAAGACTGAATCAGGAAGAAATCCAAAACCTGAAAAGACCAGTAACAAGTAATGACATTGAAGCCATGCTAAAAATTCTCCCAGTAAAAATAAATAAATAAATAAATAAATAATAAATGTATGTATGTATGTTAAAAAAAATCTGGGACCCAATAGCTTCAATGCTGAATTCTACCAAACATTTAAAGAATTAATAGCAATCTTACTTGAACTATTCTGAAACATAGAGGAGGAGAGTATATTTCCAAACTCATTCTGAGGCCAATATTGCCCTTATAACAAAACCAGACAAAGACACGTGAATAAAAGAAAACTAGAGGCCAATATCTCTGATAAATAATGACGCAAAAATCCTAAAGAAAATATTAGGAAACCAAATTCAAAAATACATTACAAAGATCATTCATTATGAACAAATGGGATCTATCCATGGGATGCAGGGATGGTTTAACATACCCAAATCAATCAATGTGATATGTCATATTAACAGAATGAGGGACAAAAATAATAGGATTGGTGATGTCTCACCTGTCTGATTCTCACACCCTCCAAGGGTGAGACACTCACCATTTCTCCCCACACAGCTTGGTTCAGCTGTTTTTCCCAGCCACCAGTGACTTGGTCAGCTTAAACTCAGATCACAGTCTATGTCACTACAACCTGTGCAAAAGCACCCCGCTCATTTACAATAGCTTTGCCCAGTTCCTAGTTTAGGAGAAAGGGTATAATAAAGAATTGCTCAATGTGACCCCAGAGGATTGGGATTTCTGTTTCAAGGGTTTGGCATTGGATTTAGAAGATGAGAATTTCATTAAATTTACAGATAATGGCACTCTTCTCAGTGCAAGCCATGGCACCAAGATGCTGACTCCAGAGGTGCTGACAGAGGCATATAGCAAGAAGGAGTAGAAGCAATTTTTGTTGGACACTGGAATGGCTTGCCACTCAGGAAAGTACTGTTTTATGATAACTACTTTGACCTTCCAGTAACTCTTTAATGTGACATGGTGGTTGACTATTGAACAAAACAGAAGAATGGTCAAAAACCCTTTTAGTTTTAGAAGGATATATTCGCTAGTATACAACACAATTACAAAACGTCAACTTTTAGTGAAAACTGTGGTAAATATTTTCAAGAAATCAAAAGAGATCCAGGCAGATATTTACCCAGTTGTCCTGAATCTATTTTAAAAAATGATTTTAGCAACTAAAGAACACTGGGAAAATTATTTTGTTAATTACTAGTTCTCACAGTGATCATGGTAGATTTCTCTGTGGATATATCACTGAGAATGATTTTGAAGACCTTTTTGACATTGTGATTACAAATGCGTTGAAGCCTCTTTTCTTCTTTCATTTACTAAGTCAGAGGCCTTTCCAGAGACTCGAGAATGACGAAGATCAGGAGGCACTGCTATCTCTGTAAGCCTGGCTGGTACTCTCAAGGAAATGCTGTCCACCTCTGTGAAGTTCTGAAGAAAATGACTGGCAAACCTGAGCCCAAGGTTGTTGATTTTGGTGACAGCATGCATCCAAATATTTTCCTGGCTCATCACTATAGTGGGAGACAGTCCTTATTTTGGAGGAACTGAGAGGAGGTGTCAGAGGCCTGAGGAGTGAGGGCCTCTAGAAAAGGAAGGAAAATATGAGGGACCAAAGGAAAAGTCCTTAAATAGTTCATCTCAAAACTTGGGCTCTTTATTGATACTGAAAAATACAAAATACTCCTTGGTTTATACATGGTCATGTAAGAGAATCAGTACTTACAGTGCTATTGCAATTCCACATATTGAAACAATTGCAGAATTGCCTCTGAACTACTAATTTATAAGATTCTCTTCAAGCAATTTGAAAGCACCTGGTTACTCTTCAGATCTTCCATTAGTCTTATTAAATAATGAGACACTAATAATCAACTAAGTTATCTATGAAAAAATGAAGAACAATATATGCAGTAAAAAATTTTAGTTTTCAAAAATACTGTAAAAGGCTTTATAAGAACATGTTTTTAATGAAAATTTACCAAGAAGTTGATATTTGTCCACAGATCTCCTTTCTATATAAATCACCCTGATATTTAACAACTCTTATATGTTAAAATCTCTGTATCTTAAAACTTAAGCAAGCTTATTGGTATATTCTTTATCAATAGTTTTGAGATTACAATTCACCTGAGGAGATACACACACACACACACACACACACACAGAGAGAAAGAGAGAGAGAAAGAGAGATACACACACAGACATTTACACATATGCCTAGTCTAATTATTCTCAAAGTGTGGTCCACAGACCAATAGCATAGCATTACGTGAGAATGTGATAATGCAAATTTGCAGTCCTCACCCTCCCAAACTTACTGAATCAGAAACTCTTGGGAATGAGGCCTACTAATGTGTGTTTTAACAAGCTCTTCAGGTGATTCTGATTCACACTACAATTTTAGGACCACTGATTAGACCACATCCTCCAGATACTTGTTTAATTGATTTGACAAAATATAGCTGAGTGTTGATATCTCTTATGTGTCCCAGAAAAGTGCATCCAGAATTGACAACAACTCATCTACACCAATTCCTTCAAGTAAAATCCAAGAACACTGAGTCCAGTGAGATTAAGTGATTTTTCCAAGAAATTAGGTTTTATGCTATTCTTGTGTTTTCCAAAACAAGAAAACAGAGACATGATTTCTTCTGAGATCATTCAGCCAGTACAGAACACTGATAGTTTAGAAGTCAACTATTTCAACCTTCATTGTTATCCATTAGATTTTTTCCCTCTAATAATATTAAAAGCTATTTAATTTATTTTCCTCAACTTTAATCCATACATACTCAATGGAGACAAAAATTGGTACTGAAAAAAATACATCTTGGGCCTCTAAAATCACTAAGGAAAAGTTAAGCTGGGAACTACTTAGGGCAAACCTGCCTCCCATTCTATTCAAACTTATCCTCTGCATACTGAGATAGGTGCATATTTGATTGCCTCCTTTGCAAAGACTTACCAGAAACTCAAAAAAATGCAACCATCTGTCTCTGACTTACCTATGACCTGTAATTCCCCGGGGTAGCTGGGGGCGGTGGTGGGGGGTGTTCCTTTGAGTTGTCTCAACCTTTCTAGACAGAACCAATGTGTTTCTTGTCTCTCTAAAATGTATAAAACCAAGCTGTCCCCCAACCACCTCGGGCACATGTCATCAGGACTTTCTGACGCTGTGTCATGGGAACATCCTAAACCTTGGCAAAATAGACTTTCTAAATTAACTTAGACCTGTCTCAGTTTTCTGGGTTCACAGAATGAAAAAAAATCTTAGACAATACAATGACTTTTGACCTTCCAAACATCCTAGCCAACAAAATCTTATTCCTTAGTATTAATCTCTCTTATTAGGAATAAATTTATAGTTAAAGCAGTTTAATTAATTTAATTTGAATTTAATTTTTCTCATTGGGAACAAAGGTGATAATTTTTAAAAAAGGTTAAAAAGGATTTTACAGGTATAGTACAATCCAAGATTGTTGTGTTCCATGTGTTATATATATTAGTAGCTATTTGTTATATTAGTATTTATTTGTTGCAAGATATTTGCAGCCAAATAAAGTTTACAATACGGGTTTCTGGTTACTCTTTATGCTGTAATTTCACTCTATATATCATGGGCAGTAATTTCACTCTATCTATCATGGGCAGTATCAGAAAACACACTGGTAACTCATTATTTTACTTGAATTGTAGTAGATAATTTAATATATTAATGCCTGCAATGGAAAGAAAAAAAATTGTTAAAATTTGTAAATGTTCAGATAAATTCCAGCTATATTATGGGATGAATATCTCAGGGTAGGTGAAAAATTAGTAAAATCTTTCCCTCAAAGTTAGTAGATTTGTGTGATATCTACTAATAAGCATATGATGATGTACTTGGAATTTAATTCCAGAATGTCATTGCAGTATTATAGTTCTCATACACAATTAGGCTTAGGATTAAATGAAAGATGCTATCTCACATATGCTTTAACTAGATATTTGATTTATTTAAAAAATAAAGCTATTTTTCCTTTAAAAAATCCCATAAGATCATTTTAATTGATGCTGAAAAAGCATTTGGTAAAAGTCAACATCCCTTAATAATTAAAAAGAAAAACTAAAAAAAAAATCAGTTTAGAGGAAACATACCACAACATAATAAAAGCCATATGTAAAAGACCTACAGCTAGTATATTGAATGGAGAGAAACTGAAAATGTTTCCTCTAAGATCTGGAAAATGACAAGGATGCCCAATTTCACAGCTGTTATTCCACATAGTACTTGATATGGTTTGGCTGTGTTCCCACCCAAATCTCATCTTGAATTGTAGTTCCTATAATCTTCACATGTCCTGGGAGGGACCTGGTGGGAGGTAAGTGAATGATGGGGCTGAATCTTCCTGTGCTGTTTTCATGATAGTGAATAAGGCTCAGGAGATCTGATGGTTTTATAAAAGGCAATTTCCCTGCACATGCTCTCTTGCCTGCACCATGTAAGGTGTGCCTTTGCTACTCCTTCCACAATGATTGTGAGACCACCTGAGCCATGTAGAACTGTATAAGTCTATAAAACCTCTTTTTCTTTATAAGTTACTCAGTCTCAGGTATGTCCTTATTAGCAGCATGTGAACAAACTAATACAGTAAATTGGTTCCAGTAGAGTCTGGTGTAAAGCTGTTGTAAAGATACCCAAAAATGTGGAAGTGTCTTTAGAACTGGGTAACAGGCAGAGGTTGGAACAGTTTGGAAGGCTCAGAAGAAGATAGGAAAATATTGAAAAATGTTGAAACTTCCTAGAAACTCGTTGAATCGCTTTGACCAAAATGCTGATAATGATATGGACAATAAATCCAGGTTGAGGTGGTCTCAGATGAAGATGAGGAACTGGTTGGGAATGGAGCAAAGGTGACTCTTGTTAAGCTTTAGCCAAAAAACTGGTGGCATTTTGCCCCTACCCTAGAGATCTGTGGAACTTTATACTTGAGAGAGATAGTTTGGAATTGCAACTTATGTTTGAAAGGAAAGTGGAGGATAGAAGTTTGGAAATTTTGCAGCCTGACAATGTGATAGAAAAGTAAAACCCATTTTCTGAGGAGAAATTCAGGCAAGCTGCAGAAATTTTCACAAGTAATGAGCCAAATATTAATCAGCAAGACAATGAAGAAAATGTCTCCAGGGTATGTTAGAGGTCTTCCCAGCATTCCCTCCCATCACAGACTCGGAGGCCTAGGAGAAAAAAATCCTTTTCTGGACTAGGCCCAGGGCCTTGCTGCTTGGTGCAGCCTTGGTATTCCCCTGCATCCCATCTGTGGCTAAAAGTGGCCAACATCCAGCTCAGGCTGTTGCTTCAGAGGGTGCAAGCCCCAAGCCTTGGTGGCTTACACATGGTGTTGGGCCTGCAGGTGCACATAAATAAAAAATTGAGGTTTGGGAACCTCTGCCTAGATTTGAGGATTGGATGAAAATGCCTCAATATCCAGGCAGAGGTGTGCTGCAGGGGCAACACCCTCATGGAGAACCATTGGTAGGCCAGTGCAGAAGGGAAATGTGGGGTGAAGCCCACACACAGAGTCCCCACTGGGGCACTGCCTAGTGGATCTATGAGATCTGGGTCACCATGCTACAGACCCCAGAATGGTAGATCCACGGACAGCTTGCACTGTGCACCTGGAAAAGCTACAGACACTCAATGCCAGCCACAGATACTCAGCAAAGGGGGCTGTAACCAGCAAAGCCACAGCTGCTTAAGGCTGTGGGAGCCCACCTCTTGTATCAGTGTGACCTAGATGTGAGACATAGAGTGAAAGGAGATCATTTGGGGGCTTTAAGAATCGAGTTCTCTGCTAGATTTTGGACTTGCATGGGGATTTTAGCTCCTTTTGTTTTGACCAATTTCTCCCATTTGGAATGGGTGTATTTACTCAATGCCTGTACCCTCATTGTATCTAGGAAGTAACTAACTTGCTTTTGAGTTTACAGACTTATAGGTGGAAGGCACTTGCCTTGTCTCAGATGAGACTTTGAATTTGGACTTTTTGGTTAATGTTTGAATGAGTTAAGACTTTGGGAGACTGTTGGGAAGGCAAGATTGTGTTTTGAAATGTGAGGACCTGAGATTTGAGATGGGCCAAAAGCAGATTGATATGGTTTGGCTGTGTCCCCACCCAAATCTCATCATGAATTGTAGTTTCCATAATCCCCATGTGTCATTGGAAGGGTCTGGTGGGAAGAAATTAAATCATGAAGGTGGGTTTTTCCCATGCTGTTATTGTGACAGTAAATAAGTCTCATGAGATCTGATGGTTTTATGAAGGATAGTTCCTTTGCACACATTCTCTTGCTTGCCGCCATGTAAGAAATGTCTTTGTTCCCCCTTTGCCTGCAGTTGTGATTGTGAGGCTTCCCCAGCCATGTGGAACTGTGAGTTTATTAAACCTCTTTCTTTTTATAAATTAGTCTCAGGTTTGTCTTTATTTGCAGTAGGCAAACACACTAAGACAGTAAAAGAAGTCCTATCTACATCAACCAGATAAGAGAAAGATATAAAGGATATCCAAATTGGAAATAAAGAAGTGGAATTATTCTTGTTCACAAATAAAATGATCTCATGTTAGGAAAAACCTAAAGGTGCTTCCAAAAAACTATTAAAACTGATAAAATCAAAGTTGCAGGATACAAAAACAACATACAAAAATTAATAGCATTTCTATATGCCAATAGTGAACAATCTTCAAATGAAATAAAAAGTAATCTTGTTTATAATTGCCACAAATAAAATTAACTATCTAGGAACTAACTTAACCAAATAAGTGAAAGATCTCTATAATGGAAACTACAAAATATTGATAGAGAAAACTACTCTAAAATTTATATAAAACCACAAAAGATGCAGAATTGGTAAAGCTAGCCTATGCGGTTGGGGGGTGGTGGTGAACTGAAGTAATCACATTACCTGAATTCAAGTTATAATACAGTGGTAATGTGATTATTTCAGAGGTTTTTTTTTTCTAGCTGTAACTATTACCAGTCTTTTGTGGTTTCATATAAATTTTAGTACTGGCATAAAAGCAGACGCATAGAGCAATGCAACAGAATAGAGAACCTAGAAACAAATCCACATGTCTACAAGTAACTCATTTTCAACAAAAGGGCCAAGAATATCCCTTGGGGAAAACACAACAATAAATGGTGCTGGGAAAACTGAATATTCATATGCAGAAGAATAACACTAAACCATTATTTCTCATCATATACAAAAATCAAATCAAAATTGATTAAAGACTAAAGTATAAAACCTCAAACTATAAAATTACCTCAAAAATCTTTGGAGAACCTCTCGAGGACATTGGTCTGAGCAAATTTTATTGAGTAGTACCCCATAAACACAGACAACCAAAGTAAAATGAACAAATGTGATCACATCAGGTTAAAAACTTCTGCACAGCAAAGGAAACCATCAACGACATGAAGATACAACCCACAGAAGGGGAGAAAGTATTCGCTAACTATCCATCTGACAAGGGATTAATAACCAGAATATAAAATAAGGAGCTAAAATAACTCTATAGGAAAAAAATCCAATAATGTAATTTTAAAAATGGGCAAAAGATTTGATTTGACATCTCTCAAAATAAGACACACAAATGACAAAGAGATATATGAAAACGTGCTTAGCGTCACTGATTATCAGAGAAATGCAAATCAAAACTACAATGAGATATTGTCTAACCCTGCTTAAAGTAGCTTATATCCAAATGTCAAGCAACAACAAACCCTGCTGAGGATGTGGAGAAAAGGGAACTCTTGTGCACTGTTGGTAAGAATGTAGATTAATAAAAAATTATTAATTCTCACCTTCTTTAAATCTGCCTTCATTAAAATTAAAAATTAAAACTAAAGCCATAGAGATTTAATAAAAGAAACCATCAGTATATGTAAAGATTATGAGAATAGAATAAACCAAACTAATCATTAGATTAGAACACATTTATTAGATAGTTTAAAGAAGGGAATAATATAAGCATAAGCCAGTGAAGGAATATAAGTCCTCTCCTGTATGTATACCTTTTCTTTATTTAATAAACTTGGTTACTTTGCTTAACAAAGAATGTGTCTGCATTCTACTCTGACTTCATGCCAGTGCAATAAGTGTGAACTAATATTTCATTGTAATTTTATTTATGCTACATTAGGGAATTTGAGTATATAATTACTTGTTTGTCGTCCACTTGTATTTCCCCTTTTTTTATTCTTTTTATTGATATAAGTGGCTTCATAATCACTTACCACCTATTTGGAAGATTGCAAAAAAATATTACCAGAATCTGTCATAGCCTTACTTTTCATTACTTCTGGAAGGCATTGCCAAGGATTCTTTCTTTTCTGCTAGGTTCATGGGTGTTGTTTGTAAGGAATAAAGACTTTTACAGATATGGCATTCACATCATAAAAATTTCAAAAATCACAGGAAATTACAAAGAAGTAACTCAAACTCACTCTAAAATACTACCACCTTGAAACATCCATTATTAATATTTGGATACAATAAGTCTTTGAGAAGATTTAAAAATTTTTTCTTTCTATACATTTATGGGGCACAAGTGCAATTTTGTTACATGAATATATTGTATAGTGGTGAAGTCTGGGCTTTTAGTATAACTATCATTGTGTATATTGTACTCATTATGTAATTTATCATCCTTTACTTCTTTTCCACCCTCCCATTTTTCCAAGTTTCCAATGTCTATTATTTTACTCTCTAATTTCCTTGTGCACACATTATATAGATCCTGCTTATAAGTCACAACATGCAATGTTTGACATTATATTTCTGAGTTTTTTCACTTAAAATAATGACTTCCAGTTCCATTCATGTTACTGCAAAATACACAATTTTATTCTTTCTTACAGTTGAGTAGTATTCCATGGTATTCCTCAGGTACAAGCATACACACACACATACACACACACACTTTCTTTACCCAATTATCCATTAATAGACACTTAGTTTGATCCTCTATCTTTGCTACTGTAAATAGTGTTATGACAAATATCCAAATGTAGGTACCTTTTTGACATGATTATTTATTTTCTTTTTCTTTCAGGTAGATATCCGGCAGTAGAATTGCTGGATTGAATGGTATTTTTATTTTTGGCTTTTGGAAAATCTCCATATTGTTTTCAAAAGAGTTTGTACAAATTTACATTTCCACCAACCAGGCATAAGCATTTCCTTTTCTCTGCATCTTCACCAACACCAGTTGTTTTTTGACTTTTTAATAAAGGCATTCTGACTGGTATGCGATGGTATCTCAGTGTGGTTTTAATTTGCATTTATAGTATGAATAGTAATGCTAAGGATTTTTAAATATGATTTTTGGTCATTTGTATGCCTTCTTTCGATAAATGTCTGTTTATATCCTTTGCCCACTTTTTAGTGTGGTCTTTTTTTTGGGGGGGTTGTTCGAGTTCCTTGAAGATACTAAATATTACTCTTTTGTTGGATGCAGAGTTTGCAAATATTTTCTCCTATTCTATAGGTTGTCTTTTAACTCTGAAAAATGAAAAGATCTTTCCATTTTTTCTAAGTTTATTTGGAATCTTTAGTTTCAGTAAGTTCCACATGTCTATTTTTGGTTTTGTTGTATTTGCTCTTGAGGACTTAGTCATAAATTTTTTGCGTAGGCCAATGTTCAAAACAGTTCTTTCCTTAGGTTTACTTATAGAATTTTTCTAGTTTCAGGTCTTACATTTAAGTCTTTTGTCCATTTTGATTTAATTTTTATATATATTGAGAAATAGGGGTTTAGTTTTATTCTTCTGCATGTGGCTACCCAATTATGCCAGCACCATTTATTGAAGAGGGTGTCCTTTCCACAGTGTTTGTTGTTGTCAACTTTGTCAAAGAACAGTATGCTGTAGGTATGTGGCTTTATTTTTGGGGTTCTCTACTCTTTTGCATTAAGCTATGTGTCTGTTTTTATGTCAGTACCATACTGTTCCGGTTATCTAGCCTTGTAGTATAAATTGAAGTCAGGTAATGTGATGCATCCAGCTTTGTTCTTTTTGCTTAGGATTGCTTTGGATATTCAGGCTCTTTTTTGGTTACATATGAATTTTAGGATTGTGTTTTCTAAATCTGTGAAAACTGACAGTCTTTTGATAAAAATTGCATTGAATCCTTAGATTGTTTTTGGCAGTATGGTCATTTTAATGACACTGATTCTTCCGATTCATGAGCATGGAATGTTTTTTCATTTGTTTGTGTCACCTATTATTTATTTCTTCAGTGTTTTAAAGTTTCCTCTGTAGGAATATTTTACCTCCTTAGTTAAATGGATTCCTAAGTTTTTAAGCTGTAGCTATTATAAATGGAATTGAGCTCTTGACTCTTTCTAAGCTTGGTCTTTATTGGTGTATAGAAATGCCGTTTATTTGCATACATTGTTTTTGTAACCTGATAGTTTATTGAATTCATTTCTCAAATATAGGAGTCTTTTGGAAGACTCGTTAGAATTTTCTATGTATAAGACCATGTCACTGGTGAATAGAAATAATTTGACTTCCTGTTTCTAATTTGGATGCCTTTTA
Source organism: Cacajao melanocephalus (assembly GCA_963573385.1). NCBI lineage: Eukaryota > Metazoa > Chordata > Mammalia > Primates > Pitheciidae > Cacajao > Cacajao melanocephalus. The sequence continues at coordinate 13,992 of CAUYLG010006746.1, read as the reverse complement.
TTTCTTTCTCTTTTATAATTGATCTGGCTAGGATTTCCAGTACTATGTTGAATAGGAGTAGTGGGAGTGGACATCTCTGTTTCATCTTAATCCAGTTCTTAAAGGGAATGCTTTTAGCTTTCTCAGGTTCAGTATGATGTTGGCTATGGGTTTGTTGTATGTGCCTTTTGTTATTTGGTGGTATGTTACTTCTATGCCTAGTTTGTTTAGGGTTTTTATCATGAAGCAATGCTAAGTTGTATCAAATGCTTTTCTGCATCTATGGAGATGACCATATGGTTTGTTTTGAATTCTGTTTATGTGGTGAATCACATTTATTGATTTGCATATGCTGAGCCATCCTTGCATCCCTGATATAAATTCCACTTGATTGTGGTGTATTATCTTTTTGATGTGCTATTCAATTCTGTTTTCTAGTACTTTGTTGAGAACTTTTGTATCTATGTTCTCGAGGGATATTGGTCTGTAGTTTTGTTGTTGTTGTTAAGGGTCCTTGCCTGGCTTTTGTATTAGGTTGTTACTGGCTTCATAGAATGAGTTAGGGAGTATTCCCTCCCCCTTAATATTTTGGAACAGTTTTAGTAGGATTGGTACCTGTTCTTCATTATATGTCTGATAGAATTCAGCTGTGAGTCTGTTGGGTCCTGGAAGTTTTTTTTTTTTTTTTCCCCCTTGGGAGATTTCTAAATTATAGATTCAGTTTCATTACAGACCATTAGCATTGGTCTGTTTAGGATTTCTATTTCTTTTTGATGTCTTTCATAAATATTTTAAAATAAGCCATGGACAGAAGATTTCTTGTGATTCAACTCTGCTGTTTTCAATGAAGTTGTCAAAGAGTTGATAATTAGATGATACTGAATGGACACAAACAAATTTCGTTTCTTTCTCCAAAGAACATTCGAAATTTATCTAAGTGACAGCAAATATCTAGCTAAAAAATAATTAGACACTTACAGCCATTTGGTGTCATACAGGCAATATACCTGAATGTGTATTTGCAGTCTGCTTTGCATCTGATTTTGTAGAAACACCCGCATAAATGTATGTAGCTGATTCCTTATTGATTAAATGCTTAGGAACAAAAGGAAAACATAATAATGGAAAAATTATCAAATATCCCTGCGTAATATTTAAGCACTTTACACATAATGTCTGTCGTGAATGTAAAGCTCAAGCTATCCCCAAGGAAAACTGAGCATTCATTTGGTGAGAAACATGCTCACTTACAAGATATTTCTTTTAGAAATGAAGAAGGAAGAACACAATAGTCCTTTGCATTCTGCCTATTGGCTTCATGTAAATATGCCAAGTCTAATGCTGGTAGAAATTATATTAAAGCAAGTTCAAATTATAACAAGGAAATGTTTTCTGTCACTGAAGGAAAAGCAGTCTCAATCTGTTTCTACTATTGTACAATATACTTGATAATATTATCTACTTATAAGATTGTATGCATTAAATGAGATAACCTATACATCACATTTAGAAGAACAGAACTCAGCACATAGTATGCATTCTTTAAATGTTAGCTATCATTATCCATTCCTATACAAATAGACTGGTATTTTTTGTTTGTATAAATTTAATGGGTACAGGTGCAATTTTATTACATGTATATATAGTATAATAGCGAACTCTTGGCTTTTAGTATATCCATCATCTGAATAATGGGCATTGTACCCATTAAGTAATTTTAAAAAATTATATTAGAACCCTAACAAGTGAGATGTTTTCTCATTAATGGAATGGAGAAATAAAATTACATTTTGTTCTCATACTCTTATTTTCAAGTTGCCAACTAAATGATCTGCAATATGCTTTTGTTGATTCTAATAGTTATTTCTTTTCTCTTTTTGGAATCCAAGTTTGACTTTCTGGAAGATTTTATGATATCAACATCCAAAATGTGCACAAGACTACTAAAGAATAACAAGAAAAGACCTTTTTTAAGTCAATGTCATGGTATAGAATGTCTTTGTCTAGAAAGGTAGAAAGCCAAAATCACTTTCGTCCTTAAAACAATTCACTTATTCCTATTTTCACTGTATTTTCTAATGTCGTTTGCTTCAGCAAGATCGGTCCTGATTCTTCTTCTCAATAGTACAAATTGTGCCCATTTTTAAAGGCACCAAATTAACAATGGCCTTAGTCCATTCTGCTATAATAAAATGCCATAAACTTGGTAATTTATAAACAACAGAAATTTATTGCTCATAGTTCTTGAGGCTGGGAAGTCAAACATCAATGCACGAACAAATTTGGTGTCTGGTTAGGACTTGGTGTCTCTTTTATGGAGGGTGCCTTCTAGCTGTGTCTCCACATGACAGAAGTGACAAGAGGGCATGCTTGAGCCTCTTTTATAAGGGCACTAATTCCATTCATGAGTATGGATCCCTTATGATTCAATCGTTTATCAAAAGCTCCATCTATTAATTCTTTCAAATTGGGTATTAGATTGCAACATATGGATTTGAGGGAGACACCAGCATTCAGATCATAGCAACACATTTTTCGTCTGTGGAGTTTCCTCTGAGTAATTCAGTACTCATTTTCCAAACTTCTATGGCACCTAGACTTTATTACACAATTCCAGTTCTTGATCACTTATTACCTTGTATTACTTAAGTGTTTTAGACCTGCTCCATGAATAATATTATCATTTTTTTTAAAAAGCAAGGACCATATCTTCTAATTGCTTTGTGCTTTCTAGAATACCTAACCCATTGTAGATCTTCAGTAGTTACTCATTAAACTGTGTAACCTTGAATGTTATCTTTTCTCAATGATAATTTTCTCTTTATACAATTGGATAGAGCTTTTATTATATAGACAAAAATACATATATGTCTGTATAAAGATAAAACTATAATGAGGTAAGCTAATTTGCAAATAGAAAATTGTATATTGCCATATTTGTTTTAATGATGTTATTCTACTTTTGTTTTGTCTTGAAGATGGTTATCCTGAATTATAAAGACACCATAAACTACTTTGAGGTCTCATACAATCTGAAAATTAGACTAAAATGTTTAAGGTTTTATAAACACTTCTTACAAGCTTGATTTTATATTTTCTTGAATGATAGATTGCCATAGTAAAACTATTGCTAATGAAAATACATCATGAAATTTTAGTATTTCATTTGATAGTTTGATAGCTTTGGATTATTGACAGTCTAGGAACTACATACACTTACATTTATTAAAAAAGTGACAAAATTTGAAGCTACTGTTTACCTTTTTACAACATGCAGATTTATTTATTTATTTGTTTGTTTATTTATTGAGACAGACTCTCTGTCTCCCAGGCTTCAGTGCAATGTCCTGATCTCACCTCACTGCAACCTCCACCTCCCAGGTTCAAACAATTCTTTTGCCTCAGCCTCCCAAGTAGCTGGGACTATAGGCATGCAACACCCTGCCTGGCTAATTTTTGTATTTTTAGTAGAGACAGAGTTTTGCCATGTTGGCCAGGCTGGTCTTGAATTCCTTGACTCAAGTGATCCTTCCTCTTTGACTTCCCAAACTACTAGGATTACAGGCATGAGTCACCATGCCCAGCCACAATATGCAGCAATTTAAATTTGATATATCAGACTTGTAACAAACCACACTGATTTTAATCATGTTTTTCTTTGTATAACTAAAATTCTCAGAAGCAGTTTTCTGTTTTTGTCAGTTTTATTTCCCATCAGGAAAACAAACACTATCCATTTGTTCTAAATTTGTATAGAGGCCTCTACTCTGTTAAGGAGTACAAATTTTACAGGATAGAGTTACATATATTTTCAATATTTTCCAGGCATTTGCCTTAGCTATTGTTTAATACATTATTCAAGAATCATACTACTGGATATTTTACTTACTATGAACCATTAAGCTGTACATTAAATATTTATTAGAGAAAAAATAAGTCAGAAAACAGTAATTTTTCTACAGTTATAATTTAGTACAAATTTGATTGAGTCTACAATCATCATAAATCTTGAAAATTAAATTGCCTCACATAGATTTCTCAGAAAACATGAATCTCTCAAGTTTGACTTTTAAAGGAAGGCACATTTTTTTTCTCTTGTGTAAATTAAAACCCTAGAATGTTCAAATTTGAGAACTTTTAGTTAAGCAAAATAAACTTATCTTGCATATTTGAAACTAAAGCTCAGAAAGATAAAATGAATTGTCCAAGATCACACAGCTCCGTGATTAGAAAGTTGAGACTAAAATTTGTGTGATTAATTTCCTTTTTTAAATGCTTCTTCTACTACATAATATGGGAAAATTAAATTGAACTGATTTGAACCCCTTATTGTTATAATTCTCCCAATAGTCCTGTTTTTGCTCTTCAGAATAAGAGTTAAATGTTTCTGCTTCCTCAAGAAATTTCTTACACATTTGAAAATTAATGTAATTTTCTTGTTTTTGTGTTTTCTCTTCTCAATATACCTCATCTCCTTAGTCACTCCCTTTTGGAAAATCTTTGGTTTGTCAAAATCTCTTTCAAACTGCATGCATATAAGCAAAGATCTGGTATGAACCTGAGCCTTTGTAATTCCTGCCCCCATTAAATTTTATCCTTCATCCTACAATAACCTTTCTAAGTACATATTGTTATCATCTTCATCTTATGTATGAGGATATGGAGATTCAGGGATGTTAAGAAATTCGTTCATAGTCACGTTACATTTAAGCATATGTGATCACTGTATGTTTTACTAGCATATCCCTATATATCTCTACAAATCTATTGACAAAATTTTACTTTGTAAGCACCTACTATGAATAGACACTATTATATTTACAAAGAAATATAAGCTGACTTGCCTCCTCTACCTGGATTTTAAGAAGATTGCAATGTTGCTGAGACTATGTAAAACATGCATAAAAAAATCCCATAAAATACAGTATCATATAAATGACAAACATTGTTATGGAGGTTTTTAAGAGGATAAAACAAGGAAAAAGAGAAAATAACCAGCATTTAAACATTGTTTTTATATTTACCATTTGCCAGATGTTGGTTGTTTTTTTCATATAAAATACAGATACAAATCTGCAGGGATGTAACCATTATTCATCTAACCTTAAAGTAACAAAATTAATACTTAGAGAGAAGCAGGAAAAAGAAAAGCAAGAAATGTACAGGGCATGTTTCTTAGGCACATAATTAAACAGCATAACTGCAGGAAGTCATATTAGAGAATAGCAGGAGACAAGGGAGCAATCCATAGTAAATAAATGAGTTGAATTTCAAAGACGTCATTTCAAAAGTGTTGGAAGAAATTATTTTCAACATCAGATATTCTAATACCTCAGTATATCTGATTCTAATAAGGACAAGAATCTTTCACCCCTGTTATCAGTAATCATTAGTTTTAGAAAGTAAACAGTACTGCTGAAGCAGTGGTTAGGATAATGGGGAAAGAAGCTTGAGATGTCAATAAAGAGAATTGTTTTAAATTACCAATTGGAGTATTGGGGCTCTTTCTCCTTAAGTTAAACTTTCTCTAACGATTATTATTTATTAATTTTCCCAACTGGAGATATCAGAGCACATACACTTTTTAAAAATACAAGTGTAATGACCAGGAGCAGAGTTCTAGCATGTGAATCCAATGTAAATATGTTGTTTTTATACCCTAGGGAGGTAAGAACTCTTGATTTCTCAATGAACTGAGGCTCTAAAAAGCAACCTATTCCGCCAAGTTTATTTTACATGCAAGGATAATGGGCTGTTGCATATGTTGTGGAATTTTCTGATTTCCATCAAAAATCTTCATCCCCAGAAGTTTCTGCTATGTGAGTTTGTCAAAATTCCTACCATCTTATAGAATCATTTTCTTTTGTTAAAGCCTTGTACCTATGATGTTACCCAGTTAAAGAACAGTCATCTTGAAAGGTCTTCATAGAGGGGATCAATTACTTGTTAGGATGAATTATGCTTTTTATGTTATCTAACAAGATCTAAAGCTGTGTTCTCCAATATAATAGCCACTAGCAACATACGGTTATTTACATTCAAATTTAAATTTATCAGTAACTACAGTATTGGACAGTGAAAACATAGAAAGTTGCCATAATTGAAAAGTGTTTTATTGGAAAATGCTGGTTTAATGGTAGTATTTTGTGGGTAACAAAAAGAAAAAAAATAGAAAGTATCTGCCTGAGGCTGGGCACGGTGGCTCACGCCTGTAATCCCAGCACTTTGGGAGGCCAAGATGGGCAGATGACCTGAGGTCAGGAGTTTGAGACCAGCCTGGCCAATATGGCTAAATCCTGTCTCTACTAAAAAAAAATACAAAAATTAGCCAGGCATGGTGGTGTACAGTTGTAATCCCAGCTACCCAAGAGGCTGAGACAGGAGAATCACTGGAACTCAGGGGGCAGAGGCTGCAGTGAGCTGATATTGCACCACGGTACTCCAGCCTGGGAAACAGAAAAAAACTCTGTCTCAAAAAAAAAAAAAAATAGAAAAAGAAAAAGAAGAAAAGAGAGAAAGAAAGAAAGAAAGAAGAAAGAAAAGAAAGAAGGAAGAAATAAAGAAGAAAGAAAGAGGAAAGAAAGGAAAGAAGGAAAGAAAGAAAGAATCAGCTTGAAGATGCATCTTGTGAACAAGATGCATGGGAGAGATGCTGCTGTAAAGAATCCTAAGTCCTGAGTTTAGGGTAAGCTACATAATTTCACTGTGTTCTCTGATCATGGTCACCTCCTTACTGTAGGCCAGTTATCTAGAGAAATCACTTTGCTGCTAGTATGAGTGAGCACATTATATGCCCAACTCATGTTGAAACCATAGTGCACCTTGAAGTGGGTGTCGAAGTATGTGTTATTTTAAGACACCTATCAAACATCATAGCTTAGCCTATCCTACCATAAAAGTGCTCAGAGCACTTACATTAGCATGGCTGACTGGAAGATGCAGCTTGCTGCTACTTTCCAGCATCCCAAAAGTGATACATTATATTATACTGTATATAACAAGCCTGGAAAAAGTTCAAAATTCAAAATTAGAAGTACAGTTTTTACTAACTGCATATGACTTTAGGACCATTGCAAAGTCCAAAAATCTCATGTATAACCATTATATGTGGGGAATCATCTGTATTTCTTTTCATGTTGTTAACTTTGTGAGGCATTAAATTTTATTTCTTGGAAATGCATATATATATTTAACACTGAAATCTATATCTATCTATATTTACATATACATATATATATGACATAATCTGTCTTTATTGAAATATAAACGAAACATAATTGTTTCTCCACCTGTGGTTGAAATTTTCTTCTCCTTTGAGGCCTGTAGCATCCAGCTATATTACCTACTATCATCTTTTGCCCTTCCTTGCAATCCGCATTCACTAATCTTTTAGCCACTTATGAAAATGTTGGCACCTATATCAGTCTTTCTTTTAATCCTACATACCAAAACTATCAATGGTAACTTCAAAGTCCATGTGAATAACTCATCTATCATCCTCACTTCATAATGTCTTCACTTCAATCACAACTTTCATATCTCAGTCGCTCATCTATGCCCAGAACTGCTCCAACTTCGAAATCTTAAGCTATGATCCAAACTTCATATTCTGAGCAGTTCATTCACTTTCTTATCTCATTAAGAACTTTAGCTCCTTGACTTCTCCATTTTCTTTCAACATAGTAGCTACTTTCAGTTTTCAGTTCCTTTGCTATCCAGACTATATCACATTTCTCATTAGCGTTCCTTCTTCCATGTTCCATTTTCTTTATATTGTCTTTCCATACCATTCCCCAAACCCTCAAACAGTTCACCACCAGGTTTATGAGCACTGTTGGAAAACAACACAACTATGCACGTAGGCCATCACTAAAAATCCATGGCTGCTCATCCTAACCCTACTCACAATACCGCCCAATAATAACATTTATATATCACTAGTCAGCTGTTTTCTTCTTTAGAACAGCTAGTTTAAATCATCACCATTTTTGTCTAGCCCTCTACACCTTCTTTTTAACAGACTATTTTACATCTTATTCCACAAAAAATAACATAGTAGCTATGAAATCTTTCATATTTCTGCCTGCCACTGAAAATTATATAGTCTCTGATTTTGTTTCAGTGAAGAAGTTGTCTGCATTACTTTTCTAGAGCTGTCTTAAGCAAAGTACTGCAAACTGGGTGGTTTCAACAGTAAAAATTTATTTTCTCAACGTTTTGGAGGCTAGATGTCAAAAATCAACGTGTTAGCAAGGTTGTTTCCTTCTGAGGACTCTAAGGGAAAAATTGGTTTCAGGCCTCTCTCCCTGGCTTCTAGATAGTCATCTTCTCCCTATGTCTCCTCACATCATTTTTCCTCTCTTCATGTCTATGTGTCTGAAGTTCCTTTCTTAGTAAGAAACCAGTTATACCAAATTAGAGCCTACTGCAATGACCCCATTTTAACTTGAATACTTCTGTAAAAATCCTATATACAGATAAAGTCACATTATGAGGTACTAGGAGTTAGGACATCAACATATAAATTTGTTGGTTGGGGATAGCGTTCAACTCATAATAGTATCCTTCTTCTTATCAAAGCATGCTACTTCCTTCCACATGAACTATTGATCCATGCTATTTTGCCTCCTCAAGAATTTTATTACATAATGTGTTTCTTTATGTTATTAGATCTGTAGACATCTTCTCTTATCAGCTTTATTATAAAAATCCTCCTTTGTTATTTCCTCGAGCAGTGGTTTGTAGTTTTCCTTGAAGACGTCCTTCACATCCTTTGTTAGTTGTATTCGTAGGTATTTTATTCTCTTTGTAGCAGTTGTGAATGGGAATGGAAAAACATTCCATGCTCATGGTTAGGAAGAACCAATATCATGAAAATGGCCATATTGCCCAAAGTAATTTGTAGATTCAATGCTATCTCCATCAAGCTACCTTTGACCTTCTTAATAGAACTGGAAAAAAACACCTTAAACTTCATATGGAACTAAAAAAGAGCCTGCATATTCAAGACAGTCCTAAGCAAAAGGAACAAAGCTGGAGGCATCACACTACCACTACCTGACTTCAAACTACACTACAAGGCTACAATAATCAAAACAGCATGGTACTGGTACCAAAACAAAGATATAGACCAGTGGAACAAAACAGAGGCCTTGGAAGTAATGCCACACAACTACAACCATATGATCTTTGACAAACCTGACAAAAACAAGCAATTGGGAAAGGACTTCTTGTGTAATAAATGGTGTTGGAAAAACTGACTAGCCATGTGCAGAAAGCTGAAACTGGACCCCTTCCTTACACTTTATATGAAAATTAACTCCAGTTGGATTAAAGATTGAAACAAAGGACCTAATACCATAAAAACCCTGGAAGAAATCCTAGGCAATACCATTCAGGACATAGGCATAGGCAAGGACTTCATGACTAAAACACCAAAAAGAATGGTGGCAAAAGCCAAAATAGATACATGGGATCTAATTAAACTTCAGAGCTTCTGCACAGCAAAAGAAACTATCAACAGAGTAAACTGGTAACCAATAGAATGGGAAAAAATTTTTGCAATCTACCCATCTGACAAAGGGCTAATATCCAGAATCTGCAAAGAACTAAAACAAATTTACAAGAAAAAAACAAACAACCCCATCAAAAGGTGGGCAAAGGATATGAACAGACACTTTTCAAAAGAAGACATTTATGCAGCAAACAAACATAAGAGAAAAAGCTCATCATCACTGGTCATTAGAGAAATGCAAATCAAAATCATATTGAGATACCACTTCATGCCAGATAGAATGGCGATCATTAAAAAATCAGTAGACAATAGATGATGGAGAGGATTTGGAGAAATAGAAATGCTTTTACACTGTTAGTGGGAGTGTAAATTAATTCAAGCATTGTGGAAGACAGTGTGGGGATTCCTCAAAGATCTAGAAATAGAAATACCATTTGATCCAGGAATCCCATTACTGGGTATATACCCAAAGGATTATATATCATTCTATTATAAAGACACATGCACATGTATATTTATTACAGCACTGTTCACAATAGCAAAGACTTAGAACCAACCCAAATACCCATCAGTGATAGACTGGATAAAGAAAATGTGGCAAATATATACTGTGAAATACTATGAAGCCACAAAAAAAAATGAGTTCATTTCATTTGCAGGGACCTAGATGAAATTGGAAATCATCATTCTCAGCAAACTGACACAAGAACAGAAAACCAAACACTCTATGTTCTTACTTGTAAGTAGGTGTTGAACAATGAGAACACATGGACACAGGGAGGGGAACATCACACACTGGGGCCTTGCGGGTGGGGGGCTAGGGGAGGAATAGCAGGGGGTGGGGGATTGGGAAGAGATAGCATTAGGAGAAATACCTAATGTAGATGATGGGGCAATGGATGCAGCAAACCACCACCATGGCACGTGTATACCTATGTAAGAAAACTGCACGATCTGCACGTGTACCCCAGAACTTAAAGTATAATAAATAAATTTTTTTTAAAAGTAATAAAACAGGAAGTTTCTCTCAATTTCTTGCTCCTTTAAGTTGTCAAATGTCTGTCTCCCATATTATTCATTTTTTTTTTTTAGCTTCCCTGTCAATGTCAGTCAGATGGCTTCTTGGCTGGACATCTTTATGTCCGTCCTCTCTCCAGTCACCCAATTTCTCTTACATACCTCTCTTCTCTTTGCCTCCTCCTCTTTTATGCAGCTATGATAAAACATGATAGTTCAACTAATTCATGAGATCATGACCTAAATATTGTCTGGACTTTTCAAATATGAAAAAATTTTTTTACCACAAAGATAAAATGTGTATTTCAAATGCAGCAGGTTACATCTCCTCAAAATCAAATCATTCTTTTTATTGCAATATTTCTAATGTTAATACTACTTTCTTTGATGTGAAATTCTTTCTTTTCATCTTCCTAAGGAACACCTACTTATCCTTCTTTTTTTTAACTTTCATTTTAATTTCAGGGGAACATATTCAAGTTTGTTATATAGGTAGTGTCATGTTATGGGGTTTTTTAAAATATAGATTATTTCATCACCCAAATATTAAGCCTAGTACACATTAGTTATTTTTTCTGATCCTATCCCTACTCCAACCCTGCACCCTCCCGCAGGTCCCAGGATCTGTTGTTCCTGTCTTTGTGTTCTCATCATTCAGCTCCCAATTATAAGTGAGAATATGTTGTAATTGGTTTTCTGTTCCTGAGTTAGTTTATTAAGGATAAAGGCCTCCAGCTCCATGAACACCTTTCAAAAGAAGACATACATGTGGCTAATAAACCTATGGAAAAAAAGCTCAACTTCACTTATCATTAGAGAAATGCAAATCAAAACCGCAATGAGAAACCATCTCACATCAGTCAGAATGGTTATTATTAAAAAGTCAAAAAATAACAGATAGTAGTGAAGTTGCAGAGGCAAAGAAATCCTTATACATTGTTAACTAGAGTGTAAATTAATTCAGCAATAGTGGAGAGCAGTGTGGCAATTCCTACCCATTTTTCAATTACCAATTCCATTGTTACCTTTTCTATGAAACGTTTCTTGGTTTTCCCAAGCAGAAAGAGTTGTTCTTTATCTGCGTGCCTACTGCCCTACTGCCCCATTTCACATTCATCTGAATACCGTAGAGTCCAGAAAACTGAAGACTGTCTGGTACCCATTCAGTTAATCCAGTTTATATGTCACTCTCTCTCATTCTGTCGTCTGTCTCTTTCTCTTTCTCTCTCTCTCTGGTACAAACACATACACAAAGAGGGGAGAGAGAGAGAATAAATTACATGATTGATTCAAGAGTGTACAGCATGGAAATTACTCAGGTAATTGATTCAGTTGGGTCAGGGAATTATTTTTGCTTTATTTTCATTAATTCCTCTGGGATACATGAATTTTGAGGCACTTAGAATATTTTTTTTTATTGATAGTTTCAATATCAGACTTTCCCACTCTCCCGCTTTCTCTCCAGCTTCTGAACCTGACCTATATTATCATGTGTTACACTTCATTTCATGCACATGTATTTATAGTACAATCAATCAATAGTCATTCATCTTCATATGCCAATTCCAAAAATCTATTTGCTTTTATTTTCTTGCAAAATTTACAAGACAACCTTTTAACATATAGCTTAATTCTTTTTACCACATCATGTTTTACAATTTGCCTGTTCGATTGCCTCTATTCTTCCCTCAAAACGACATTCAGCTTCTGACCTCTCTCTCAGTAAATCAATAGACAAACTGACAAAATAAGACAAAACTTGAATAGTAATGAAAATAATATTCTGTTTTCATATAGAACGATGTGTTTCTATGGAAACTATTTTTCTTTGTTTCTATTCATAAAAAAAATCATTTCCACAATATATGATATTGTAAATCTTGGCATTGTGAGGGAAAAGGAAAATATGCTTTTGAAAGTCAGATATTAAAGGGAGAAATATGTGCTACCTTACTCCTCTAACTAGTTAGTTATGCCATTTGGTATAGGTGTGCATATGCTACAGTTATATAAAGTTGTTATTTGGCAAGATAATGTAAGAGAAATGATTAGCTTGGTAAGTATGAGGGCTTATATGACTTAATAGAAGGTTTTTTTACTTAAAAGTATTAGGCACTTAGGGAAAAATAATAATAAAGGTAAACTTAAAAATGATTGTATAATATAGCATGTGTCTGCTTTTGTGCTGCATAGCCACACCATGGGTCAATTCATTCAACACCAAAGACCAGAAAGACTGAAAACAAAATCATTCAAGTAGATTTTGATGTCAGGTAGGAAAAAATTGTGTTCCTTAGGCTGCAAATTACTTTCGATCTTTCTGACCAGTTTACAGGCCCTCTTCCCTCTGAGAGAAAAAAGTAACATTGTGACTAACAGTTTCCCTTTCCTTGGACCCACTACCCTTTGATGTAAGATTTAGCGGGTTCTCCAAGCTAGCTATCATTTTCCTAGACAAGTTAGATTCCTAGATGTAAATTATATGATAAAGAGTGTCCCTATAGTACATTCCTGTACATGAGAAAACAAAATTCTCTTTGTAGAACTTTAAGTCACATTCAATGATGTATTCCTGTAGAGACCAAAAAATTTTGAAGTTAATGACAATAATTCTTTAATAATTTAAAAAATGAATGAAGTTATATGTGTTATATCAAAAAGAGAAAAAGTGGAGTCAAATGAATGATCCTGGTACTCTGAGGATAAAAATATATCATATCAACATCAGTTATTCAAAGACCCTTCTCCATGTTAGCATACCCAGGATACTAGACCCCAGGGAACCAGAGATCTTTTTGATTGCCTGATATTTTTATTTGTATTTGACAACAAACGTTTTACATATTAAGGTGTACAACATAATGTTTTGAGGATGGTCCAAGTGTAGTGGTGTTCATAACATGATGTTTTGATATATGTAAACATTATGGAATGACTGTCAATTCACATATGCATTACCTCATGTAGTTATTTTTTGTGGTGAGAACATAAAATCTACTTTCTCAGCAACTTTCAATTATACAATATATTAACTGTAGTCATCATGATATACAATAGGATCTTTTGACTTATTCCTTCTGTTTAACTAAAATTTTGTGTACTTTGGCCAACATCTTCTCAATCTTCCCACCATCCTTGGCCTCTATTAACCAACATTTTACTTGGTGTTTCTATGAACTATATATTTATATACTTTAATATTAAGTAAGATAATGTAGTATCTGCATTTTTGTTCCTGGTTTATTTCAATTAACTTAATGTCTTCCAGTTTCATCCAATTTGTGCAAATGACAAGACTTCCTTCTTTTGAAAGCTTGAATATTATTCCATTGTGGTGTGTGTGTGTGTGTGTGTGCATATATACATATATATATGTATATATGTATACTATACATGTATAGATACATACCTATATATGTATATATTTAGGTATGTATATATATCTTCATATGTATACCTATATATGTATACCTATATAGGTA
>CAUYLG010006741.1:0-35292 GCA_963573385.1 Cacajao melanocephalus | reverse complement strand
AGAGAGAGAGGCGATGACAATGATATAACCTCAGAAATTTCATTTTTAGGGAGTGTTCGTTAGTCAAACAATTTTCTCCTTAAATATGAAGACACACCCAGTGTGTCTTGCTCCTGGAACAGGAACTGTTGAAGATGATTTTCTTTCAAAATGGTAGGACTTCTTTGTTGTTACTAATGCTGTCTTTCTCCCACCTTCCCCGATTCTCTGGGGCTCTGACATCTCAAATTACGTGCAAATTTGCTGAGTCACTATGCTAAGTGAAAAGAAATATTTTTCTTTAATAAAGGAGGAATAACTGATTTCCTGCAGCAATTAGGTTTGTTCATTTCCAGCTGGCATAAACAAATGTATGCTCCACGAGTGGTACTCTTCAAGGGTCTAAAGAGGGTGATGAGATCTTTAGAGGTAACTGCAATAGATGATTAAAAATATAGAAAGCGATTAGCTTACCGATTACTACGTCTGTTGTTGAATAGAGAATTAGACTGTAGCTGTTCATAAAGCATTTTGATTTCTGCTAGTCCTGGTAAAAATACAAGTATAGCACCTGGGTATAGAAAAAGAATCAATATGTGGGTAAGCATAGGCACAGAAAAGGAAAAATAAAAATTTTTTTAAAAAAGAATCAATATGATAAATGAAGTAAATGAAAAACTAATATAGATTATAAAGTTGCTTTAAACCAAAATATGCAATAATCTGAGAATTTCACCTGTGGTCTCAGCTACTCAGGAGGCTGAAGTAGGAGGACTGCTTGAGCCAGGAAGGCAGAGGTTGCAGTGAGCCAAGATTGCGCCACTGCACTCCAGCCTGGGCAAAAGAGTGAGACCCTATCTCAAAAAATAAATAAATAAATAAATAAAATAAAATAAAAAGAGAATTTTTCACTATCAGTTTTACTTTGTAAAGTCCCCAAGGATTTAAACAAATAAAAAAATTGCATGTTTTATATATTCTCTGACTTAATAAGGACAAAATGGAGTATTATTATCCTTCTACAAACAGAAAAACCGAGGTGTAGAAAAGTATAATGTCTATCAGTATAATGCCAAGAATTATTAGCTAAACTCTTTTCTTAATTTTAATTTTTATTTTTTGAGACAAGGTCTTGCTCTGTCACCCAGGCTGGAGTACAGTTGCGTGATCAGGCTCACTGCAGCCTCAACCTCCACAGGCTCTGGTTATCTTCCTACCTTAGCCTCCCGGGTAGCTGGGACTACACATACTGCCCAGCTAATTGTTTATATTTTTAGTAGAGATGGGGTTTCACTACATTGCCCACGGTGGTCTCAAACTCCTGAACTCAAGTGATTCACCCGCCTCAGCCTCCCAAAGTGCTGGGATTACAGGCGTGAGTCACTGTGCCTGGCCTAGCAAAGTTCTTTAAATATACTTTTTTAGTACACTGGCTACTTTCTATTTCTTTCTTTTTTTTAGAGATGAGGTCTCATTATACTGCCCAGACTGGTCTTGAACTCTCGAGCCCAAGCAATCTTTTTGCTTTAGCCTCCTGAGTAGTTGGGACTACAGGCATGCACCATCGCACCTGACCTTGACATTCTATTTCTATAGGAAGAGTTATTCTCCTAACCTTATAAGACAGGAAGACTCTTTCCTCTATTAATAAATAAAATCCATAAACATTTTGCTGGAAATGAGAAAAAGAAACTATAATTGGCTGGCCAATCTGGTAATCTAAATTCAGATATATTTTAGAGACAGTCCATTAGTTTATAATATCATATTAACAGTTTATGGGCTTTCACATTTTACATTAAAAAAATAAGAATGAAAACTGATTATAGTATATTTCTCTGTCAAGAGCAGTCACTCAGCAATAGTTACCTTCTTTTGTGCTTGATTCAGGGAGAAAAATGGTACTGTTTTCACTAGTCCCTCCTTTAATCCCACAAATATTTATTGGGTGCCTATGTCAGTTCATGTGAAGTGCAACAGGATATAAAACAAGCATCTGCCAGCAGATAACTCTTGACCTATTATTTAGTCATAGTTATCCTTCCCACTAAATAAATGAGAAATCTGAATTATTACAAAACTAGAACTCTGAAGAAGGCTGAAAGAGATCTTTTACCCTTGTTTTTAATATTTCATAGTAACAAAGAATGTTCACATATATTATCTCACTTAATCCTCATAGCCATCCATTAAGAAGGTTATTAGTGGCCAGGCACAGTGGCTCACACCTGTAATCCCAGCACTTTGGGAGCTGAGGTGGGTGGATCACCTGAGGTCAAGAGTTTGAGACCAGCCTGGCCAAAATGGTGAAACCTCGTCTCTACTAAAAATACAAAAATTAGCCTGGCATGGTGGTGTATGCCTGTAATCCTAGCTACTTGGGAGGCTCAGGCATGAGAATCACTTGATTCTAGGAAGTGGAGGTTGCAGTAAGCTGAGATCGTGCCACTGCACTCCACCTTGGGCCACAGAGTGAGACTCCGTCTCAATAAAAAAGAAAAAGAAGGCCAGGCACAGTGGCTCACAACTGTACTCCCAGCACTTTGGGAGGCCGAGGTGGGCAGATCACTAGGTCAGGAGTTCGAGACCAGCCTGGCCAACATGGTAAAACTCTGTCTCTACCAAAAATACAAAAAAATTAGCCAAGTGTGGTGGCACAAACCTGTAATCCCAGCTACTCAGGAGGCTGAGGCAGGAGAATCACTTGAACCCAGGAGGCAGAGGTTGCAGTAAGCCAAGATTACGCCATTGCACTCCAGCCTGGGTGAAAGAGTGAGACTCTGCCTCAAAAAAAAAAAAAAAAATAAAGCCTACTAGTACCCCTGCTAGTGACTCAGTAACTTCAGACTCAGGTCACAGAGTTAATAAGCATGGAGCCTGGACACAAACTTGAGGTGTCTGGCATCAGATCCATGTTCTTTCCATTACATACCCCATGATTCTCTCTGCTAAAATGCCACAAAATTTTATTGAGGTCAGGTGTGGTGGTTCACACCTGTAATCCCAGCACTTTGGGAGGCTGAAGTGGGAAGACTGCTTGAGCCTGGGCAACATAGGGAGACACTGTCTCTTCAAAAAATTAAAAAATTAGTAGGGCATCAGTGGCACATGCCTGTGGTCCTAGCTACCCAAGAGGCTGAGGAAGGCTGGAGGATCCCTTGAGCCTGGGAAGTTGAGACTGCAGTTATCCGTGATTGTCCCACTGCACACTAGCTCTAGTGAAAATGAGACTCTGTATAAAAAAAAAAATTTTTTTTAAAATTTTTATTAAAAGAGAAGATAAGCAAAAAGAAAAATACAAAGGAAAAAAAGCCATACAATTAAAGAATGGTAAAACATACTCTTATGTTGAAAAATAATTGTGAAACCCCATCTCTACTAAAAATACAAAAATTAGCTGGGCGTGTGGTGGTGCATGCCTGTAGTCCCAGCTACTTGGGAGGCTGAGGCAGGAGAATTACTTGAACCCGGAAGGCGGAGGTTGCAGAGCCGAGATTGTGCCACTGCACTCCATTGCCTGGGCGACAGAGACTCTGTCTCAAAAAAAAAAAAAAAAAAAAAGAAAACCACATAATGATTAAAGTGTAAGCAGAAGAGACCAACTATTCCCATTTCTCTTAAGTTCTTTATGACCACACAAATTTTTATACATATATATATATTTTTTTTTTTAATTTTTTTTTAGAGACAGAGTCTTGCTCTGCTTGCTCTGTTACCCAGGTTGGAATAAAGTGGTGCGATCTCGGCTCACTGCAACCTCCACCTCCCGGGTTCAAGCGATTCTCCTGCCTCAGCCTCCCAAGTAGCTGGGATTACAGGCGCCCATCACCATGCCTGGCTAAATTTTGTATTTTTAGTAGAGATGGGGTTTCACCATGTTGGCCAGGAGGTCTCAATCTCTTGACCTTGTGATCTGCCCACCTCGGCCTCCCAAAGTGCTGGGATTACAGGCGTGAGCCACTGCACCTGGCCAGAAATCTCTATTCTTAAGGAACTTACATCCTATTGAAGAAGGCAGTCAATAAGCAAAACTCTAACTTCAGACAGTGTTAAGTGCTACAGTGAAAATAAAAATTATTTTTAGATATTATGATAGAGTAAGGGGAGTGGGGCAGGACAACAGATAGGGTGGTCTGTAGAGGTAAATTGAGGAGAAACCTGAAGAAAATAAAAGATTTAGTAAAGAGAAGATTTGGAGTATTCATTCTAGGGACAAGGGACTGCAAGTGAGGTTAAGAAGGCTATCAGGATGGGAAGACAGTGAGCAGAGAAAAGTGGTGACTGCTCTGTGTTATAGTACAGTAGTAGTAATAGTGTTTAACAATAAGTGTTCACTTGAACAACATAGGTTTGCACTGCATGAGTCTACTCAGGCAATATTTTTCCAACAAATATATTGGAAAATTTTTGGAGATTTGGGACAATTTGAAAAAAAAAAAACTAGCAGATGAGCTGCATAGCCTAGAAATATGAAAAACATTAAGAAAGATATGTCATAAATGCATAAGATATAAATATTAGCCTATTTTATATCATAAAATACACACGAACCTATGATAAAAAGTTAAATTTATCAAAACTCACACACCCATACACACACACACACTTATAGACCGTACCTGGTGCCATTTGCATCTAGAGAAATGTGAATATAAAAATGCAATATTAAATCAAACTACACACAATGAACTATAGTACAGTATATGACTGTAATAACTTTATTAAAAATGATTTTGCAGCCACCTCCTGTTGCTACTGCAACACTCAAGTGTTGTGAGAATCCACTTAAAATGTACTGTGACACTAATCATCTCTAAGTTGTCAGTAAATTGTGTATTACAGTAAAAAGTGATCTCTTGTGGTTCTTGTGTATTTTCCATTGTGTTTAGTGGAATACAGTAAAACTTGAATAACATGGGACCTATACGAAGTGCCACTAGTGATGCTGTAAGTACTCCCAAGAAGCAGAGAAAAGTCATGACAAGCAAAAGTTAAATTGCTCAATATGTACCGCGGAGGTCTGTAACTGTGATTGCCTGCCATTTCCAGAGAAATGAATCCAGAGTAAGGGCCACTGTGAAAGAAGAAAAACAAATTTGTGAAGCTGTCACTGCAGCTATGCCAGCAGGTGTGAAAACTTTGTGCTTTTTGAGAAATACCTTTTTATCTTATTGAAAATGCAATTTTTATGTGGGTGCAAGATTGCCATAAAGCATACCTATCGAGTCTAATATGATTCAAGAGAAAGCAAAGTATTATATGACAACTTAAAGTAAATGGAAGAGAAGGATCTAAAGCTGGAAAATTTAATGCCAGCAAAGGATAGTTTGATAATTTAGAAGAAGGTTTAGCTTTTAAAATACCAAGATAACAGAAGCAGCAGCTTCTGCTGAACAAGAGGCAGCAGACGATGAGTTCCCAGATGCCATTAATAAAATCATTGAAGAGAAAAGACATCTGCCTGAAAAGGTTTCAAATGTAGACGAAAGTGCCCTCTTCTGGAAAAAAAAAATGCCACAAAGGATGTTTACTAATAAGGAAGAGGAGTGAGTACCAGGATTTAAGGCAGTAAGGGATAGGCTTACTCTACTCTTTTGTACAAATGCAAGGTTCATGAACCCTGTCTATAAAGCTAACCCCTAGCCTTGAAGAGAAAGAAGAAACACCAGCTGCCAGTCTTCTGGTTGTACAAGAAAGGCTGGCCAGTGGGAACCCCTTTCCTGGACTGGTTCCATCAGTGCTTTGTCCCTGGAATAAGGAAGTACCTTGCCAAAGTTATTTTCATACTGGACAGTGCCCCTGGCCACCCAGAACCCCATGAGTTCAACATCAAAGACACTGGAGATCTACTTGCCCCAAAACACATCTCTAATTTAGCCTCTACATTAGGGGTTCATAAGGACCTTTAAGGCTCATTATACAGTGTGCTCTATGGAAAGGACTGTCAATGCTATGAAAGAGAATTCTGATAGACAGAACATCACGAATGTTTGGAAGGATTCTTCCATTGAAGATGCCATGGTTGTTACAGAAAAAGTGTGAAAGCCATCAAACCTAAAACAATAAACTCTTGCTGGACAAAGCTGTGTCCAGATGTGCATGACTTCACAGGATTTATAAAGCAATTGAGAAAATCATAAAAGAGACTATGGATATGAAATAAAGGTGGGGAGATGGTGGCAGTGGTGAAGGATTTCAAGATCTTGGATCTTGGAGAAATTCAAGAGCTAGCAAACACCACATCAGAGGAGTTAACAGAAGACGACTTGATGGAGATGAGTGCTTCCAAAATAGAGCCAGACGATGAAGAAGAAGATGTAAAAGCAGCAGCAGTGCCAGAAAACAAATTGACATTAGATAATCTGGCAGAATGGTTCAAGATTGCTTTTAACTTCTATTATGACACGGACCATTCTATGATGGGGCACTGAAACCAAAGGAAACAGTGGAAGATTTGGTACTATACAGAAACATTTTTAGAGAAATGAAAGAGCAAAGTCAGACAGAAATTACAATGTTTCCTTAATATTGCAATGAGTGTACCTGCCTCTTCTGCCTCCCCTTCCACTTCTTCCACTTCTGCCACCCCTGAGACAGCAAGAGGAACCCCTCCTCTTCCTCCTCCTCAGCCTACTCAATGCAAAGGCGACAAAGATGAAGACCTTTATGATAATCTGCTTCCACTTAATAAATAGTAAATATATTTTCTCTTCCTTGTGACTTTTTTCAATAACATTTTGTTTTCTTTAGCTTACTTTATTGTAAGAATACAGTAATGTACACCAGGTATGGTGGCTTATGCCTGTAATCCCAGCAGTTTGGGAGGCTGAGGCGGGCGGATCACCTGAGGTCAGACGTTCAAGACCAGACTGGCCAACATGGCGAAACCCGTCTCTAAAAATACTAAAAATACAAAAATTAGCCAGGCATGGAGGCGCACACCTGTAGTCCCAGCTACTCAGGAAGCTTAGGCCAGAGGACTGCTTGAACCCAGGAGGCAGAGGTTGCAGTGAGCTGACACCATGTCACTGCACTCCAGCCTGGGCAACAGAGTGAGACCCTGTCTCAAAACAAACAAATAAAAAACCCCAAAACCAAACCAAACCAAACCAAAATAATACATTATGTAATACATATAACATACAAAACGTGGTGTGTGGTTTTTTTGTGTGTTTTTTTGAGACAGGGCCTTGCTCTGTTGCCTAAGCTGGAGTGCAGTGGCGCCATCATGGCTCATGGCAGCCTCAGGTTCAAGCAGTCCTCCCACTCCCACCCCCCAAGTAGCTGAGACTACAGGCATGTGGCACCACACCTGACTAATTTTTGCATTTTTTTGTAGAGATGGGGTTTCACTATGTTTCCCAGGCTGATATTGAACTCCTGGGCTCAAATGATTCACCTGCCTCAGCCTCTCAAAGTGCTGGGATTACAAGTGTGAACCACCACACCTGGCCTATATTATTACAATATCATCCGTATTAGGGGTAGTATCTATTGGGCCTTAACTATATGTCAGGTACAGTGCTAAGTGCCTTACATATGGTTTCTTTTAATCCCCAAAATAGTTTTACGTAACAGGATTTATTATGGTCTTCATTTTACAACAAGGAAATTGAAACATAGAAAAGATAAGGACTTTATTCAACGTTCCAAGATTCCTGGATAGCAGAGCTGGGAAGTTTATCAGACTGCAAAGCCTGTGCTCTTAACCCCACTGCCTTGTAGACTGTGTGCAAAGAGTTTGCATGTAATTCAAACACTCATGGGTAGACTCTCATTTAGCCAAGGACTGAGTGTTTCATTTGCGGATCATCCAGGCTTGAATAAAGAAGCAGTTACCTGGAGGGTAGGAATGCCTTCCGTCCACAATCCACTCTAATAGAGCCTCTATTAATTCAAGATTCACCTTTTCAAAATCCATGATGGACATTGTTTTGATGACTGACTTGCTAACCCCTGAAAGAAAGGTAAAAATGAGAAAGATATTTATACCTTGTTGAAGACAATATGCCTGTGAATTAGGTGAGTGTTGGTTTAATAGTACAGATATTAATATTTAATGTGCTGAAATGAACTTTTTTATTTTATTTATGTATTTAGAGACAGGGTCTTGCTCTGTTGCCCAGGCTGGAATGCTGTAGTGTGATCATAGTTCACTGCAGCCTCGACCTCCCAGGCTCAAGTGATCCTCCCATCTCAGCCTCTTGAGTAACTGGGACTGCAGGCATGCACCATCATGCCTGGTTAATTTTATTTTTCGTAGACATGGGGTCTTGCTGTGTTGCCCAGGCTGGTCTTGAACTCCCGGATTAAGGCAATCCTCCCGCCTCGGCCTCCCAAAGTGGTGGGTTTATAGCCACTACACCCAGGCCACTTTTTTATTTTAGTTTCCCAGAAAATCCAGCCTCATCAGAAGTAATTTTTACTTGAACAATGACCCAAAGAGCAGGCTCCTGTCCCTGTTGGAAAGACCCAGATGGGCCAGTTTTTTCCTCTCCTCTTTCCTTCCCCTCTTTTACCCTTCAAATATTTATTGAAAGCTTAAGTTCTGGAAACAAAATTCAAAGTCAAATACATTTTAGAAACTCCTTCTAGATTCAGTCAACTCATGAATGAGATATGCTGGAAGCCCAGGTAACACTAACCTATGGCAACAATGGACAGAGACCACAGCTTTCACCAGCATTTTTGTAAGAGTGACTCGCTTAAACTTTAGGTTCCTTTGAGAAAATGATAAGTGATGGATCTTCCCTGAAAAATAAATGTGATGGCTTCACCAATACCCGTGGAGTCTATTCATAGACCCTCACAAGCTCCTCTGTTACAATCTCCTAATCTATCTGTGGCCTGGTAAATAATATAGTTCTTTAGGATGTACTACAAACCTCAGCTCTTTTAGTTATTTTTAAAATTTATTTATTTATTTTTTAGAGTCTCACTCTATAGCCCTGGCTGGAGTGCAGTGGCATGATCTCGGCTCAATGCAACCTCTGCCTCTTGGGTTCAAGAGGTTTTCCTGCCTCAGCCTCCTGAGTACTGGGATGACAGGTGCACGCCACCAAGTCCAGCTAATTTTTCTATTTTTAGTAGAGATGGGGTTTCACCATGTTGGTCAGGCTGGTCTCGAACTCCTGACCTTGTGTTCCACCTGCCTCGGCCTCTCAAAGTGTTGGGATTACAGGTGTAAGCCACCACGCCCAGTTACCTCAGCTCTTTTAAAAGCAAATAGTATATTGTTGGGGTGACTAACTCTTCAAAGACTGCTGCCCTTTCTTCTCAGGCCCTCCTAATGACCTATCACCCTAATTACAGTCTAAATGGAACAAAATAACCATAGTTGGTACCAAGGAAGGGAAACTTCTGACATGGTGCTGAGAAGTTTGAAGAGAGACAAAAACAGTTTTGGCCAGGTGTGGTGATTCATGCCTGTAATCCCAGCACTTTGGGAGGCCGAGGCGGGTGGATCACCTGAGGTCAGAAGTTTGAAACCAGCCTGACAATATGGTCAAACCCCATCTCTACTAAAAATACACACACACACAAAATTAGCCAGACATGGTGGTGGCCGCCTGTAATCCCACCTACTCGGGAGGCTGAGGCAGGAGAATCACTTGAACCCAGGAGGCGGAGGTTGCAGTGAGCCAACATTGTGCCACTGAACTCCAACTGGATAACAGAGCGAGTCTCCGTCTCAAAAAAAAGAAGCAGTTGTGAAACAATGTTGTTTTGGTGGAATGAATGCCATGTTGGTCAAAAATGGAAAAAAGAGTCCGAGTGCATGGCTCAAGGGCCAAAGTTGCAGTTAGCCAAAATCGAGCCACTGCACTCCAGCCTGGGCAACAAGAGCAAAATTCTGTCTCAAAAAAAAAAAAAAAAAAAAAAAAAGGAAGAAACAGGCTCCACAATAAGGGTGGGGCTCAGTGAGGAAGGTGGAGCAGGAAATCACTTTTCTTTGCCAAGATTCCAAAAAACCAGATGTTTCAAAAAGTAGAAAGGATCAGCTAATCAAAAATTAAAAAAAGAAAATTGAACATAGTTTTGTTTTTGTAAATTATTATTATTATTTAAAACAGGGTCTCACTCTTTTGCTCAGGCTGGAGTGCAGTGGCATGATCATGGCTCACTGCAGCCTTGACCCTTGGAGTTCAAACAGTCTCTCACCTCAGCCTCCCAAGTAGCAGGGACTACAGGTGCACACCACTACACCAGCTAATTTAAAAATTTTTTTTTAGAGACAAGGCAGCTCCATGTTGCCCAGGCTGGTCTTAAACTCCTGGGCTCAAGCAATCCTCTGGCCTCAGCCTCCCAAAGTGCTGGGATTATAGGCATGAGCCACTATGCCCAGCCAAATCAATAATATATTTAAAATAATTGATTATTAATTTTTTCAAAGAAAAACTAGAAAATGCCTTAAAAATTGAGCTAGGAAACATTAATTTTCTGAAAGGTGAAAGAGAACACTGAGATCAACTAGTTCAAGACTTTTTTTTTTTTTTTTTTTTTTTGAGATGGAGTCTTGCTCTGTTGCCCAGGCTGGAGGGCAGTGGTGCAATCTCTGCTCACTGCAGCCTCTACCTCCCAAGTAGTTGGGACTAAAGGTGTGAGCCACCATACCTGGCTAATTTTTAAAGGACTTTTTTAAAAAAGAAACACAACAAAACAGGGAACCAGAAGCTCAGAAAAGCTAAGCAAGCAGCCCAGTATCATACAGAAGCTGGTGGCAGAGTCATGTTTCCTGACCTCAACTCCTCCATTCTCCTTCCTTAGAAAGGAGGTCCCAAAGGTACTTTCTGAACTTTAGTAACCTTTGTGCTTAAAATTAGAAAGTCATGGATTGGATTCAGTGATAATTTTAAAAGAAAACTCCAAAAATTTCAAAGAGAAACCAAAGGGATTTTCTTTTTTTTTTTTTTGAGACAGGGTCTCACTCTGTTGGGGTTGGAGTGCACTGGTGTGATCATAGCTCACTGCAACCTTGAACCCCTTTGCTCAAGCAATCCTCCAGTCTCAGCCTCTTAAGTAGCTGGGACTACAGGTGCCAACCACCACGCCTGGATACTTTTAAAAAACATTTATAGTAGAGACAAGGTTTCGATATTTGCCCATGATGGCCTTGAACTCCTGTGCTCATGTGATCCTCCTGCCTCAGCCTCCCAAAGTGTTGGGATTATAGGCGTGAGCCACTATACCCAGCTGGAAAGGAATTTTCTTGTTCCATAGTTTAATAGAATAAGGAAATGGGAATTATCAGTTGGTATGATGTATAAATACAACACAAATTTTTGAGTCGGACATATTTTAATTAGAATTACAGATCTGTACTTACTAGCTGGGCACTATCCTTGTGGGTTTGTATTATATTCCTCTAATGACTCCACTTTATAGATTAGGAAACTGAGGCACAAAGAGGATAAAGAACTTGCTTAAGATCATTAGCTGGTTTTATGAGAGCCTTGGGAGTTGAACCCAGGTCTATAAAATACAGTCCATTCTCTTAGCTTTACATCTCAGAATATTAGGAAGATGAAATAAAATATTTGGGAACTATGCTTATCTTCCTAAACAACAGAACAATGGCTAATGTCTTAATTCCTTGGTGACTACCACTACCTGTCCAGAAATGGGAACTATCTTTGGTAGATACAGAAAAAGGAAAATTCACTTGCCTTTTATCCTACAGAAGCAGTAACAGGGGTTGGAAGCTCTTACTCACGAAAGATAAACACCCTTTTCTGGAAAGAACTAAGAGGAACAGGGGTGACAGTCTAGGGAAAAAGGAGAAAGAAGGGCAGCTGAGACCTGCTTCTAGTCTAGGCCTCAAGGAAGAAAGCAAAAGTAGTAATCCTGGGTTTCTATGGATTTAGTTAACTTATATGGATAGAAGACCACATAGAAACAAAGAGTAGCTGGCTAGGGTCTGGCAGGAGGAAGTACCTAACAACATACATAAAAAGCTCAACACAAGGTAGGCCTCAAAAGATGTTATTTTAAAAGCCCACAAATAATGCTAAAACTAGTGGGATATTAAAGGATTTTAAAATAATCTCAAATATCACTTCACAAGTGACTTACTAACTACAAAAGAAATAGTAATTACCCAGGGGAGAAACCTAGCAAACATCATCTTTACCAAGTGAGCAAGTTAACATTGCCAATAATGGGACAAGCCAACACCATAGGCCCATGTGCCTTTTGATATGATGCACTGAGAAATCAAGATTGTTTTTGTGGTGCTCCAGCCAAAAATGTATAACCTAAATTTAATGATGGGGGAATATCAAACCCAAATGGATGGACATTGTACAAAATAATCTTTAACAATGTCAAGGTCACTAAAAGACAAAGGACGAGGAGCTGTTCTAGATCAAAGAGACTAAGAACACATGACTGAATGTAATATATGATCCATGATAGGATCCTGAATCAGGAAAAAATAGCAAAAATAAATATTATTGAGATAATTATTCAAATCTGAGTATGGACTGTGAATTAAATAATTGTATCAATGTTAAATGTCTTCATTTTGATCACTGTACTATGGTTATATAAGAGAATGTCCTTGTTTTTAGGAAAGACATACTGAAGTATTAAGGGTAAAAGGGCATCATATCTGCAACTTATTCTCAGGAGATTCAGAAAAAAAAAATACATGCACCCAGAGCAAATGGTAAAGCAAAAAATGAAGCAAAACATTAACAACTGGTGAATTGAGGTAAAGGATATATGAGAGTTCATTGTTTAGTCTTGCAAACTTTGCTGTAAATTTGAAATCACATCAAAATAAAAAGCTACAAAATGCGCAAGAATATAACTTATATTTTACTACCTCATAATTTTTCTTTAATGAGCACATATTTCTATAATAAGAAAAAAAACCCATTGACAAATATAGTAACAATTTTATTCTAAATATGTATCTGAACCATTTTTCTTTTTTTTTTTTTTAAGTAGAGACGGGGTTTCTCCACGTTGGTCAGGCTGGTCTTCAACTCCTGACCTCAGATGATCCGCCCACCTCAGCCTTCCAAAGTGCTGAGATTACAGGTGTGAGTCACCATGCCCAGCCTCTGAATGATTTTTCTAAGTTTAAGGTTGCTCTGATGAATTAAAGGCAATGTAACTATGAAACAAGAGTCATATTTTTCTTCTTCCAAATCATGGTAGGAAAGAGTATTGGAAATCTTTGGCATAATTATAATATTCCCCCAGGAGGCACGTTACCTTTATAGCGGGCCAGGAGCTGCTTAAAATCTAACTGTTGATCTGGTACTGCATCTTTGACAGAATCCTGATCCTGGAGGTGAAGGGAGAGCCTCAAGTCTTCTTCCACTTCTTCAAATGCAGTTCTGTTCCGCCTTGCTTTAAGCTTTTCCTTTGAAATCTGTTTCATGGACCGCATATATGGGCTCCCATCCTGCAATACATACCTGAGAAAGACAAAGGAATGTGGTTGTGTGTGTGTGGTTCTGTTGGCGGGGAGCGAAAGAATTCACCTACTTAATGTGCTCATTCAGCAAAATGTCACTGTTTCTGCCCAATTCATGTGCCATCCTTCCACCAATCCAGGATGCTGGCTGTACCCTATTTCTGGTTGGGAACACACTGCAATGCTTTTAGGTCTGTCTAGGAGACCAGCTAAGAATTTGGAGAAAAGCTCTATCCAGGAATAACGGCATGGACATTCAGAAAACACATTTGAGTTATAGCCTTAGTAACGGCCCTCTTCATTTTTAATTCTTCTTTGGCAATCTTATCAATCCTCTTGTTTCAGTGATAATTCCAGGCAGCTCACCCCTCTTTGTTGCCATCAAATTTGGACTCAAGTTTCTAGCTGTTGGCTGAACATCAACCTAAGACTGTCCTTAAAACATTTCAAAACTCTTATAACTGGTCAGTTTAATATTTGTTAGTGATAATACTATTAGACATCATGGCAAAGCAGAAAAATGACTACATTTAAAACCAAAAGCTCTGGATTTGAGTTCTAGGTCTGTCACTAAACCAACTTGCCATGAGACTTCCAGCAAGTCAGTTTCAAAGGGCTTTACTTTCTCATCTTTTGGGAAATTGGCATAGATAAGTGGCTCGATTTTTTTTTTCTGGACCCTTAAATGTTGCTCAAAGCCCCAAGGTAAGGTAAGGGAATTCGAGCAAAGTAAGTAATTGGGGGTTATTCTTTCAGCCTGATCATTCCTGTTTTATCTGTTATTTCTGTATGATTTCCTCTAAGATTTTATTTGCATAATGTGTATTGTAGCTTGTTAAAAAAAAGATTTAGAGGCTGGGTGCAGTGGCTAACTCCTGTAATCCCAGCACTTTGGGAGGCCAAGGCGGGTGGATCACCTGAGGTCAGGAGTTTGAGACCAGTTTGACAAACATGCAGAAACCCCGTCTCTACTAAAAATACAAAATTAGCTGGGTGTGGTGGTACATGCCTGTAATCCCAGCTACTCAGGAGGCTGAGGCAGGAGAATCACTTAAACCTGGGAGATGGAGGTTGTGGTGAGCCAAGATCACACCATTGCACTGCAGCCTGCACAACAAGAGTAAAACTCTGTCTCTAAACAAACAAACAAACAGATTTAAAAACCTATGATTCTATAATCCTGACTTCCTCCAACCCCTTCTCTCCACTAAATGCCATATACTTTTTTCACATTCACCAGTTTTTTGTTTATTGAACATTTACTGAATGTCTATTTTGTACAAGGGACCATGGTGATGGTGGTGGTATGGTATAGAAAAATACACACACTTTCAAGGAGCTAACAAACTAGTGAGAACAGAACAAAACAACTCACTATTCTTCAAGACAGAAATAAATGTCATTAGACATACAAGAAAAGTACTCTGTGACTTCTAATGAAGAAGTGATTAATTTTTAATAGCAGAAAATAGGAAATTTCATGGAGGTAGCATTCAAGTTGGATGTTAAAGAAAGACTAGAGAAGGAAGTGGGAAAAAGGAATACAGATAGGAATAGTATGGCATATTTGAGAAATAACAAGTAGTCTGACAATGCCAAGGTTTACGTAGGTAGGAAATAAAGTAGGAATTGAAGTTAAATATTGGCTGGGGTCAGATGACATGAGCCTTCAGTGTCCACAAAGTGTGAGTGATAGGGAACGAGTGAAAGCTTTTAAGAATAGGAGGAATGTCACCGATTCTATGTTTAAAGATAATTCTAAGCCTGGGTGACATAGCGAGACCTTGTCTCTACTAAAAATACAAAAAATTGGCCAGGCATGGTGGCACATACCTGTAGTCTCAGCTACTTGGTATTCTGAGGTGGCAGGATCACTTGAGCCCTGGAGACCAAGGCTGCAGTGAGCCATGATTGCACCACTGCCCTCAGCCTGGGTAACAAAGTGAGACTGTCTCAAAAAAAAAAAAATACACACACACATACACACGTATATATTTATATATAAAATTCTGAAAGCAGTGAGTTTGAAAAAGAAAAGACAGGTAAACTAGTTGTTGAAAGATGATTTCCTCAGAAATTCATATGCAATGGTAGTGGGATAGGGCCCAGAAAATAATAATTCTAATAAGCTCCTAAAGTATTCTTATTGCACACTAAAATTTGAGAGCCACCGGTTTTGGGTTTTTAGCTTGACAATAGAGTACCATTAAATGAATATGGAATTAGGAGGGGGCTTTTTAGAGAAGGAAGGAATAGAGAAGGAGAAAAATTCTGACCTTAAAAGGTGCCAGATATTAGGGGTGTTTCAGTCTAGAGCTCAGAGGTCAGGAATGAAGATACTGATCTGGGAGTTCTTGGCACAGGGATGACAGCTGAAATCACATGAGTCTAAGGGAGAGTTAATAGTGCGAAAAAACAGTGCAAAGAAAATCTTGGGGAATCATCAAGATCAAAGACTAAGAAGAAAAAGCAGGGCTTTCAAAGAAGAGAGATCTGTTTATATACAATGGACATTACCATTTTCTATCTAGTACTTAAAATTATTTATACAGACATCTTAACACTCAGGCTATAATGCAAACTCTATGTGTGTAGAATGATGATAATAATAGCTAACTTTTTTTTTTTTTTGAGACAGAGTTTCACTCTGCCACCCAGGCTGGAGTGGAATGGCACAATTTCGGCTCACTGCAACCTCTCCCTTCTGGGTTCAAGTGATTCTCCTGCCTCAGCCACCAGAGTAGCTGATATTACAGGCACGTAGCACCACACCCAGCTAATTTTTCTATTTTTAGTAGAGACAGGGTTTCACCATGTTGGCCAGGCTGGTCTTGAATTCCTGACCTGAGGTGATCCACCTGCCCTGGCCTCCCAAAGTGCTGGGATTACAAGCATGAGCCACTGCACCTGGCCAGTAATAGCTAACATTTTTAAGAGCATGCACTATGTGCCAGGCACAGTTCTAAGCATTTTGCAAGTATTAATTCATTAATTATTTTATGCTCTCAGCAGAATCAGCAGGTATTAATTCATTAAAATTAAAGTACAGAGAGACTAAGCTACTTGCCAAAGTTTTATATAGTAAGTAGAGGGGGCCAGGCATGGTGGCTCATGACTGTGATCCCATCACTTTGGGAGGTAAGGCAGGAGGACTGCTTAAGGTCAGGAGTTTGAGACCAGCCTGGGCAACATGATGAGACTCCTGTCTCTACAAAACCATTAAAAAAATTAGGCATGGTAGTGTGTGTCTGTAGTTCGGCTACTCAGGAGGCTGAAGTAGAAGGACTGTTTAAGTCAAGTGTTCGAGGCTGCAGTGAGCTATGATTACACCACTGTACTCCAGCCTGGGCTACAGAGTAAGATTCTACCTCAAAAAAAAAAAAAAAAAGTAAGTAGAAGGATTTAAATATTGGCAGTCTGTTTGCTGAACGAGAGAGGAGAACAAAATACTCAAACAGAAAAAATAGAAGAAAGTCACTTCTTGGCTTTTTGGCTAAGATCAAGTGTATAAAAAGTATAAAAAAAGACTAACACATGTATTAGTATTCTGGCACACTGAGGGTAAAATATTCTGTTTAAAAGTTTCACTGAATCTTTTTTTTTTTTTTTTCAAAAGATGGAGGTCTCAGTATGTTGCCCAAGCTGGTCTTGAACTCCTGGCCTCAAAGGATCCTTCCACCTTGGCCTCCCAAAGTGCTGGAATTACAGGCATGAGCTACCATGCCGGGTCCTTTCACTGAATCTTAATTAGTATCTTCCTTACCTTGTCACAGCAATTGCATCTTCCAAAAAAAATTGATCAACAGGAAATGTACGACCTAGAAAAACAAGGAGATAAAATAGAAAAGCCTGAGAACACCCATTTAATCATCTTGAAATAGTTTATATATATATATATATATATATATATATATATATATATATATATATATAATTCTCTTAAAGCTTGTCACACTAAGGTCCTATTTGTTCTGTGGTCTTAAAAGTATCAAGAAGAAAAGTTCTTGGTAACAGAAATTGGAAAGGGTAGATTTCAGTCAGTAAGACAGTATATAGGTAGAGAAATGATCATTTCCTAAGACTTTTTTTTTTAACTTGTTACACCTTTCATACCTGCTCCACTTCTGCCATAGAGGATCTTTAAACATTCAACAATTGTATTCTAGATCAAACACAAAGTTTCTTCCTTAAACTTATTGTCAGCATTCTCTATAATTAAAACAAACTGCACTACTGTTTATCAGTCAGTACTTCCAAAGAGTCTTTTTGGTTGAAGGATAAATCAAAGCTCAGGGTAATAAATTAATTTCACAATGAGACTGCAGAAGCACCAAAAGAAAACGCAGACTATCCAACTTCACTTTCTCCCAGAGTGGACCAACATCCAGAAATTTAGCAGAATCCAGAAATGAACAAATATACTGGCGCAGGCACAAGTTCCCTCTTGATGACATACTGCCACTATAAACTGATGTTAAACATGATGGAATGCTAGAAATAAGTAACCATGACTTTTTTTATAAGTCATCTAAAAAAATTAAAATCTCTCAGCAAGATATGTTATCTCCTTATCAACTACATTATATGGTTATGATTCTATGTTATAAATGAATCACTTCTCTAGAAAGAGGTATAAATATATACTTATGTCTCAAACTTTAAAATAATTATATTTGCTTAGAATTATACATATTTAATGATGCATTTTAATCACCTGGTATAGTAATAACTGGGCAGGAATTAAAATATTCTGAAAAAAGCTCAGCATTTAAAGTTGCACTCATTAAAATAACTTGAAGAGTTGGCCTCTGTGATACAATGTCCTTCAAAACTAGCAGCAGGAAGTCACTAGAGAAAATAAAAGAAACACCCAAGGATCAAACAAATTCAACACATGAAAATTAGTAACTTTTACCATATTTTGAGCAAGAAATACATAAGATCTCTGTGGAAAAAAAAAAAAACATAACATTCCTATGTGTCATGTTCTTGGATGTGAAGCCTTAACATTATAGGTTGAATGTCCTTTATGTGAAACGGTTGGAACCAGAAGTGTTTCAGATTTCAAATTTTCTCAGCTTTTGGAATAGTTGCATATACATAGTGAGATATCTTGGGGATGGGACCTAAATGTAAACATGAAATCCATTTATGTTTCATATATACCTTATATACAGAGCCTAAAGGTAATTTTATAGAATATTTTGATTAATTTAATCCGTGAAATAAAGTTGCTGTACATTTGAACCATCAGAGAGTAAAGGTGTCAGGTGTGGAATCTGCCACTTGTAGTGTCATGTCAGCACTCAAAAAGTTTCAGATTTTGGTCCATTTCAGATTTCAGATTTTTGGATTAGGGATGCTCAACCTGTATAAAGATACAAATTCTTTCCCAAATAAACCAAATCCAGAGCAGTACCAATCAAAATCCCAACAGGATTTATCATGGAATTTTATAATTATTATTTTTTCACTCTTAGCTGGTATAGGGTACAAATTTGATAATTCTACTTCTTGATAGCTACATGTACACAAAGAGGCATATACAAAGATTTTCATTATAGCATTGTTTGTAATAATGAAACAAAAGAAACTACCCAAATGTCCATCAACTGAGAAATGGTTAATTATAACAATATCATCCAGTCTATGGAATAACATGAGGCAGATACAAGGAATAAGGCAGAGCTCTAGATAATGACAGGAAAACATCTCTAAGACATATCGTTAGTAGGAAAAATCCCAAATTGTCTGGAATAATATGCACTGCAGAATAACACCACCCTAATTGGTCTCTTGGCCCTTGCCCCCTTGCAATCTGTTCTCATTATAGCCAACCAATAATGCTCTTTGAATGTCCATTTGATTGTGCTGACCAGGTGCAGTGGCTCACACCTGTAATCCTAGCAGTTTGGGAGGCTGAGGTGGGAGGAATGCTTGAGGCCAAGAGTTCAAGACCAACCTGGCCAATATAGGAAGACCCCATCTCTTAAACCAAAAAAGAAAAAGAAAAGAAAAATCTGTGCCACTCTTCTATGTAAAATCCAATGACTCCTTGGAGTCCTTACTAACAAGGCTCTATATGGCACAGTCTGTACCCCATGCCCCCCATCTTTTCCTAGTGCTCTCTCTCTCTCTCTCATTCACTCAGCAACGGCTCACTGTTCTCCTTGCTGTCTTTGAGGTATGTACCTTGGGTTTTTTGTACATGTTATTCATCTGCCTGGATTACTGGGCTTCTCCTAGCCCTTCACACAGGTAGCTCTGTCACTTCCTTGAAGTCCTTACTCCAAAGATATTTTTTCAGCAAGGACTTCCTTGGCTACCGTATTTAAAATTTCAAATGCCCTCCCCCCTTGCATTTCTATTGTCTTTTTTTCTGCTTTATTTTTTCTTCTTAGCACTAACCATACTCTGTATTTTACTTAATTATCTTGCTTATTGATGAGCTTTCCCACTAGAAGTTCTAAAAGGACAAGAATTTTATTCACTACTCCAGGATCTACAACACCACCTGGGACATGGTAAGTACTTAATGAATATTCATTGACTTACTAAATGAATTATCATCTGTGTAAGAAAAAAAGGTCAAAAAACAAATGTAACTATTTCTAACAAAGTAAACATCTATATACATGCATAGAAGGATGTATTACCAGTTTACTTCTAAGAAAGGAACTGAGAGTGGTTCAGGAGTATTAAGAGGAACTTTCACTTTACCTGTAATCTTTTTCTTTTCTTTCTTTTTTTTGAAACAAAGTTTTGCTCTGTCACCCAGGCTGTAGTGCAGTGGCATAATCACAGCTCACCGGAGCCTTGAACTTCTGGGTTCAAGTGATTCTCCTGCCTCAACCTCCGGAGAAGATGGGGCTAACTTTGTTGTTTTTGTTTTTACAGTAAAGACAGTGTCTCCCTGTGTTGCTCAGGCTGGTCTCAAACTCCTGGGCTCAAGTGATCCTCATACCTTGGTCTCACAAAGTGCTGGGATTTTTGAACATATAGTCAGTAATCCTAGAATGGGAGGCCTGTAGGTGTGAGCCACTGCGCCTGGCCTGAGTTTTTAATGCAAACATATTCTTATACTACTCTTTTTAATGAGCTAATTTAATTACATTTATCACTATTTTTGTTTCTTTTTCAGGGAAATAATCTAACAACAACAGACAAATAGTTAAGTAATTTATGGTATATCCAGACTTGAGAATTTCCTTATGTAATTATTAATTTTACAGATAATTCAGCTGGGCATGGTGGCTCACGCTTGTAATCCCAGCACTTTGGGAGGCCAAGGCGAGGATATCACTTGAGCTCAGGAGTTCAAGACAAGCCTGGCCAACATGGTGAAACTCCGACTCTACTAAAAAAATACAAAAATTAGCTGGGCCTGGTGGTGCATACCTGTAGCTCCCCCTATTTGGGAGGCTGAGGCAGGAGGATCGATTTAACCCAGGAGGTGAAGGCTGCAGTGAGTAGAGACTCCATTTCAAAAAAAAAGGGGGGGGATAATTCATTAGCTCATGCTATCATTCTGTTAAATAAAAACCAACACAACAAAACCATATAATCCCAATAGTGTTTGTGGAAACACATCTCTTTCTACCATATCCCTCTTCTAACTCCCAATGTACTCCCAGAAAAAAGAGACCAAAATTATGACATGTAACTAGCAATTTTATAGGGAACAGAGATTCTTCTTTTACATTTTTTGGTATCTACTAAATGCTTTAGAATAGTCATGTTATCTCTGTGATTAGAAAATTTATTAAAATTTCAAAGTAATACAACTGTTACCTTTCTATATTCAACCTTTAATCTTGTCAATATTTTTACTGAGTTTTGTTCCTAGATTTTATTAGTTTTTGCTTTTTCAGTCAGTTAGCAAATATTCCTCTACTTTTTCCTGTAATTTGTATACCCTTTCCTGTAAACTGGTATTTTTAAATGTTTGAAGTACCTTTCTCCACTGTGTAATTTACCTTTATTCAGATGTGAAAATCTTTTGAATTTTCAACTGCTCATATTCTGCAGATCATTAGGTTTTATAAAAATCTTTCTCCTATTTTAGCCAGGAACCAAATCCAGTGCTATGCTCTCATTTCTTTAAGTTTGTGGAAGTATAAATGTTAAAGAATTCAAAGCTATTCTTCATATTCAGAATTATACTGGATATAATTTTCCCTAAAAGTTTAAATGCATCTTTATAACTCAATCATTTAAATACCATTAATCTGACAGAATGTTTTATTTGGTTTCCTCTTCCAAGTTGTTCAGTGATTTTGTTAAAAAAACTACTTCTTTCAGATATTCATTTCCAACAGCTGCAAAATGACATTATTTACCATTAATTTTTTTCCATTGTTTTCTGGAGTTTCTACGAAAACATTTTTGCCCCTTAAAGATTGCCAGTGTTTTCTGTATAGTCATTTAATATTTATTGTTGTCTTGTTCTAGGAATTCTTTCTTTTTCTTTTGGTTCATTCTTTTTATCTAAAAGTCTGCTTTCTTTAGTTTCTAATTACTTCATATTTCTTATTTACTAACATAGTAATGTATAAGTTCTTCTAATAGTTCTTCTGGTTAAATGTCTTCCCTGTTCAATTCTTTTTTTTTTTTTTGAGAGAGAGTCTTGCTCTGTTGCCCAGGTTGGAATGCAGTGATGTGATCTCGTCTCAATGCGACCTCTGACCCCCGGGTTCAATTGATTCTCCTGTCTCAGCCTCCCAGTAGCTGAGACTACAGGCTCCTGCCACCACGCCTGGCTATTTTTAGTAGAGATGGGGTTTCACCATATTGGTCAGGCTGGTCTTGAACTCCTGACCTCAAGTAATCCATCTACCTTGGCCTCCCAAAGTGCCAGGATTATAGGCATGAGCCACTTCGCCCAGCTCCTGTTCAATTCTTAAAAACATTTTGTCTGCCGTAGCTGGGTCTTCTCTACATTTCCTTTTTTTTTTTTTTAAAAGTTTTGCTTTTAGCTATTTTCTGCTTTCCTATCAGTCCACCAAGTTTACTTAGACTTTTTTTCTTCTTCTCAAGATATTTATGGTAGTATAATACTTTTTGGGAAAACTTCATAATTTTCACAGGACCTTCTCTTTTTTCCCACTAGTTTTTTTTTTTTTTTTTTTTTTTGAGATGGAGTTTTGCTCTTGTTGCCCAGGCTGAAGTGCAATGGCATGATCTTGGCTCACTGCAACCTCCACCTCCCGGGTTCAAGGGATTGTCTTGCCTTAGCCTCCCAAGTAGCTGAGATTACAGGCATGTGCCACCACACCCGGCTAATTTTTTGTATTTTTAGTAGAGATGGGGTTTCTCCGTGTTGGTCAGGTTGGTCTCAAACTCTCAACCTCAGGTGATCTGCCCACCTCAGTCTCCCACTAGTTTTCTTTTACTGCTCTAGGGCATGATCCACATGACAAACCATGATTAATGCTATTGATCTTCCTCCTCAGTACTTAAAATATTAAGCCTTTCTTTTTTTTTTAAGAGATGGAGTCTCACAATATTTCCCAGGCTGAAGTGGCTATTCACAGGTGCAATCATAGCACACTACAGCCTTGAACTCTTGAACTTAAGCAATCCTCCTACCTCAGCCTCCTCAGTAGCTGGAACTACAAGCAGGTACCACTATACCTGGCAAGAATTTTTATTTTATGCCTCACCCTTACTGACTTCTAATTTCTTAAGATAAAACCCACATGCTTTATTATTCACGGTGCTTAAGGCCCTGGAAAATCTGTCTCCGGCTGCTTCTTCCCTGTGCTGCTTTCCCCTTTGCTGCTACACAGCAACAGCACTGGCCTTCCTTGTTTCTGGACTCAAAAAGCCCCTTCTCACTTCAAACATGCTTTCCTTGCCCCCATTTGTCACATGGGATTCCCTCTCATACTTCAGTTTTCTTTTTTTTTTTTTTTTTTTGAGACAGGGTCTTGCTTTGTCGACCAGGCTGGAGTGCCGTGGCACTATCACAGCTCACTGCAGCCTCAACCTGGGGGCTCAATTGATTCTGCTGCCTCAGCCTCCTGAGTAGCTGGGACCATACATGTGAGCTGCCATGCCTGGCTAATTTTTTTTTTTTTTTTTTTAATTTTTGTAGAGACATGGTCTCACAATGTGGCCCAGGCTAGGGCTCTAACTCCTGAGCTCAAGCAATCCTCCCACCTCGGCCTCCCAAAGTGCAGGGATTACGGGTATGAGCCATCACACCCTGCCATACTTCAGTTTTCTTTTCTTTTTTTTTTTTTTTTTTTTAGACAGAGTCTCGCTCTGTCACCCAGGCTTGAGTGCAGTGGCACGATCTCAGTTCTGCAACCTCTGCCTCCTGGGTTCAAGCGCTTCTTCTGCCTCAGCCTCCTGAGTAGCTGGGACTGCAGGCACACACAACCACACCCAGCTAATTTCTGTGTTTTCAGTAGAGATGGGGTTTCACCATGTTGGTCAGGCTGGTCTTGAACTCCTGACTTCATGATCCATCTGCCTTGGCCTCCCAAAGTGTTGGGATTACAGGCATGAGCCACCACATCTAGCTCTACTTCAGTTTTCAATTTAAATGTCATCTTACAGAGATATGATCTTTGTGCATCTATGGGTCTCTACCTCCAAACACACCATGCCATTTATTCTTTCATGGTACTTACTCCAATTTGCAATTATTTGTTTACTTGTTCATTATTTGTTTTTTCTACCAGACTGTAAGAGATAAGGGGGAGCTATACATGCTTGTTCATCACTGTATCCCCAGCAACTAATATGTCACTTGGCATTTAATGCAGGCTCAATAAATACATGAATCAATGTCAGGAATGAATAACTGACCAAATAAACAAGGAAGGAAGAAGATACATTCAGCCACAGCATGTATGACATCTGTTATTTTTACTAAGTACAGTATTCAACTTAGCGTCATGCCCAGAATGGTGTGAAGTATACCTTCTAACCTAATAGGGTGACTCCATCTAGTAAGTGATAAGCATGTGCTGTCCTTTTTAGTGTTATAAACCCTGGAGACCAGGAAAGCAGGTACTCTTCTCTAACATAGCCTTCCTTGTGGCAAATTACCATTACTAGCTCCATAAAACTGAACTGGAACTACAAAACAATTTTTTCAGCCATGCTTTAATTTCAAGTGTGTAGGTGTTCACTGGGAAAATCTTTGTTTTACCTTTCTTCTGTCCTCTCATGAACTTCATCAACAATGATATGGGAGACTCCTTGCAGAGCTGTATCTCCTTCTAGCCTTCTCAGCAGCACTCCTGTGGTGCAGTATAACAGTCTGGTGGCTGAGGACTTACACATAAAAGGGTAATATAAATCATTAATAAAATTTTCAAAAAAAGGAAACATTACCGTAAAGTCATTTGAATGGATAGTGAGAAGAATACTGAAAATACCAGCAGTTTTATTTAATAGGAAACCATACTAAATATAGTTTCTTGCCAGGGACAGTAATAACAGCC
This sequence comes from Cacajao melanocephalus, assembly GCA_963573385.1. NCBI lineage: Eukaryota > Metazoa > Chordata > Mammalia > Primates > Pitheciidae > Cacajao > Cacajao melanocephalus. The sequence goes on along the minus strand of CAUYLG010006741.1, from coordinate 10,431 downwards.
TTTCTACTTCATATCAAAATGTTAAGATTTTCATAAGAAGCATTAAAAAACAGTGAATAATGAAATCAGTTCTCAATTTGTCTGCTCCTTATTTGGTTAAATGGATTAAATCCCAAGTTCAAGAGCAAAACAGTCTTTACTACATGACTTCTGCCAACAAAAAATAAAAAGCTTTATAGATGAAATTTAGTACAACCAAATAAGAGTTTTTATACCAAAATATTTCTAAAAAGACTCCACCCCTACTGAAGGTGATCATTAATTTAAAAATAACCTGAAAGTGTATATATCCCAAATTGCCCACAAATCTCCTAACCCCCAAAACTCTTTATACCTAAAAATCATAAATTTCTGTTACCAGGAAATAAGCAGAGCATACAAACCTTGACACTTTCTAACCGAATCTGGTATCCCACGGTCAGACCCACCCTCTCTGCTCTTTCTTTAGCAACGCGTTCAGCAACTGAGATTGCAGAGATTCGTCGGGGTTGGGTACAGATGATGTTGGCTACCTTCTCAGGTGGCCCATTCAGAGAATCATCCAGAATAAACTGTGGAATCTGTGTGGTTTTCCCACATCTGTATATTAAAACAAATAAGTCTTAAAATGAAGTTTTCAAGGGCTAGTTAATTAAAGAAGTAATCATACGGAATGAGGAAAGTGATAAAGCTGATTAGAATACAAGTTGTTCAGATTCAGGTATTTTCTAAAACAACTTCCTGACTTATTACCTAGAGGTGAGAAATTCTAGGAATTTGCACTCCAATCAAAAGGACAATCAAATAATAGTTTAGTAACATTTGTAAAATTGGGACTATTGAACAGACATTAGATTAAGGTCTGTAAATGCTTCTAGGAATGTAAACTCTACACATGAACCCTGAAGAAAAGGAGTATTAGCTTACGATTATCAAAATATTTTACATTTTTCCCTTTGATATGTATTAATTTGGCTATGATTAGGCTGAGGTTAAAAAGATAAACTAGATGATACAGATTATTACCATATCACTGAGTCTGGACACAAATGTAATTATTAAATCGTACACTCTCGAACAAAGAATTAAATTAAGTTTGCAACTTGTCCCTGCTAAATAGGTTTGCATAATATATGGAGAATGTGAAACAGGAAAAATAATGCATCATCGTTAAGTCGTTTTTAAAAGAAAAAAAATGGCTGGGCATGGTGACTCATGCCTGTAATCCCAGCAATCTGGGAGGCCGAGGTGAGTGGATTACTTGAGGCCAGGAGTTCGAGACCAGCCTAGCCAACATGGTAAAACCCCTGTCTCTACTAAAAACACAAAAAAATTAGCTGGGCATGGTGGTGCACACCTGTCATCCAAGCTACTTGGGTGGCTGAGGCATGAGAATCACTTGAACCTGAGAGGCAAAGGTTGCAGTGAGCCGAGATCATGCCACTGCACTCCAGCCTGGGTGACAGGAAATCAGAATAAATCCAGAAGATGAAAAGCTTTCAAGCTAAATGTTCTAGAACTATCCTTTAAATTTAAACATGAGCCTTGTTAAAAGTCTTCAGATGGATTTTTTTGCCTTATGTCTCAAGGCAGAGGTATATAATGCCCATAAATCCAGCTACAGTTTTTAAAAAGTTGAACTGGTTATGGTAAACACGGTACATATAATATTTATAGATGAAAGCTACATATGAATAAATTGCATTCTTACCCAGTCGTACCACTTATGACAACCACCTGGTGCTTACGCAGTAAGTTAAGGATGGTTTCTCTTTCTTCCCAAGCAGGGAGTGATTGTCTCTCTTGCAGAATGGACTGGAACTGCCTGGAAGCCTAATAAAATCAAAGATAAGATATCAGTTGGGTTACCTTTTTTTTTTTTTTTTTTTTTTTTTTTGAGACAGGGTCTCACTCTTGCCAGGCTGGAGTGCAGTGGTGTGATCACGGCTCACTCCAATCTCCACTTCTCAGCCTCTACTGATCCTCCTGCCTCAGGCTCCCAAGCAGCTGGAACTACAGGTGTGTCCCTCTACACCCAGCTTTTTGTATTTTTTGTATTTTTTTGTAGAGACAGGATTCACCATGTTGCCCAGGATGGCGTCAAACTCCTGTGCTCAGGCAATCCACCTGCCTTGGTCTCCCAAAGTGCTTTTTTTTTTTTTACTTTAATTATCGAGACAGGGTCTTGTTATGTTGCCCAGGATGGTCTTGAACTCCTGGCCTTGAGTGATCCTTTGTTGGATTTGTTGGGATTGGATGTAGAGGTCTTTATTCAGAAGGCTGCTCAGAGAAGCAGCCAGAGTGAGCTGTGGAATCTGTACATTAAATAGTTTTCCAACATGTGAATAAACTGAAAGATTTTCTGAGTGAAATAAAGTCCTCTTGCTTAGCACATATCTAGTTCTTCCCAGCAAGAGTCTCTATACCAGCACTGTCCAATAGAACTTTCTGTGTTGATGGAAATGTTCTATATTTGTGCTGTCCAATATAGCAACCCCTGTCCACATGTGTCTATTGAGCACTTGAAGTGTGACTAGTGTACTGAGGCACGGAAGTTTTAATTTTAATTAATTAATATTAAACAGTCAAACATGGGTAGGGGCTACCATATCAGACAGCATAGCTCTAAACAATATCAGATTATTACTTAAATCAATAATAGAAAAGCACTCACTAAAGGGTTATTTTTGGCCAATCACTACAACTATGTAAATCGATTTCATATTTAATGGCCAATGCTATAAATATTGCCTTTTTTATTAAAACTATGGCTATACTTTTGAATACTGTAATAAGATTTACAGGAACATGCCATTTCCTACATATAATTTTATCATAAACTTATCACACTGATCAAATTGAATATCTAATTTTTTGTTTCTATCAACTTATCTACAGTGCAATTTATATACATTTTGATGTTCTATGGATATTGCACTACATATGTGATGTTATACGGTGTCAAAAATCAGACTCACAGGACTTTAGAACTGGAAGTGCCCTTAGAGAGCATTTAATCCAATTTCCATATTGATTAAGCAACTTGCCTCTGCCCTATCTCTAGCTTTGCCCTCAGAGTTCACTTATGAATTCTTTTAAAACAATCTTCATGTGAATGGGGTAAAAACAAAATGGACTTTAGAAACGCAATTGGCTAAACCACTTACTAGCCATGTGACCTTGGGCACATTATTTATCCTTTGAGTCTCTGAAACAGGGTAAAAGTCCTTATCCTTCTCCTTTTATATATTAATTTTTCTAATGTAAATCACAGTATTTGTTTTGTTTTTAGAGACAGGGTCTCACTCTGTTGTCCAGGCTGGCTTTGTCTTAAGTAATCCTCTTGCCTCAGACTTCCAAGTAGCTGAGACTATAGGCATGTGCTACCAGGCCTACTTGGCTCTAAATCACAGTTTTTTTTTTTTGTTTTTTTTTTTTTGAGATGAAGTCTTGCTCTGTTGCCCAGGCTGGAGTGCAGTGGCGCCATCTTGGCTCACAGCAACCTCTGCCTCCGGGGTTCAAGTGATTCTCATCCCTCAGCCTCCTGAGTAGCTGGGATTACAGGTGCCCACCACCACGTCTGACTAATTTTTGTATTTTTAGTAGAGACCAGGTTTCGCCATGTTGGCCAGGATGGTCTCAAACTCCTGACCTCAGGTGATCCACCTGCCTCAGCCTCCCAAAGAGCTGGGATTACAGGCGTAAGCCACTGCACCCGGCCATTAAGCCACAGTATTGCTATTCCTTTTACATACCAGACTGTCCGTCACAGTACCAAAGGCGCGTGATTCTGAGACTATTTGGCATATATGTGTGTTTGATATGTACCAGCTATAGGATTTTCCAAAACCATCTAGCATATGCACCCAAGTTTGCTGTGGCCTATAGAAACTTTGACCACTCAGGGAGAAAAAGAACCAAAAGAACATTAGGGAGGGTAGCCAAAGCTTCCTAATTCCTAATCCCATCATCGGGATATTAGGGACGCAATGCCAGTCATTCTCTCAGCATACCCTACCTGTTTCATTCGGAACTGCTTGCAGATTTTACCATTTTCAGCATATACTGACTTTGCCTGCCAGTCATATCTTTTGGAAATCTTTTTCTTAAGGTTCACATAGCTTTCATTCTCTACTATAACAGGTGCAGGACCTTCATCCTCATCTGACTCCTCAGATTCCGATTCTTTTTCAACTTGAAGGAAATAAAAGGAAACATTTCAATATGGAGCCCTTTCTTTAACAAAAAAGGAAAGTCGTTGTTTAACAGAGTGTCAACAACGAAAAGTCAAAATGGAGAAAAAGTTAAAACTTGAATAAAGTAAGTTCATTCATTTCTAGTATTTCTATTACTAAAGAACTTAAAATGCACCGTCAAACTTTTATCAAGCATAAGTGATTATTTTTAAACCAAATTAAAACAAAGTAATTAACATTAAAATAATTAGTGAATGTTTCAACTATTTTCAAGTGTCCCCAAATCCCACAACATAAAAGAACCCAAATGTCTATCAAATGATGAATCAATGAACAAAATGTGGTATGTCCACATAATAGATTATTATTCACTAATAAAAAGGAACGCTATACTGATTTGTACTAGTACATGAATGAACCTTAAACACATTACGCTAAGTAAAAGAAGCCCATGTCAAAAAGCTGCATATTGTGTAATTCCATTTCTATGAAAGTCCAGAGTAGGCAAACCCGTAGAGATAGACAGCAGATCTGTGGTTGCCAGGGGCTGGGGGAAGGGGAAAATGAGAGACTATGGGTACGTGAATATAGGGTTTCTTTTAGGGGTGATAACATCCTGGGATTAGAAGGTGGTCATGGTTACATAACTCTGTAAAATACTAAAAACCATTGAATTGTATACTTTAAAAGAGTGAATTTTATGGTATATAAATTATGTCTCAATAAAACTATTATTTTAGAAAAAAAGTCCATGGCACTTAATTGTCACTTCCCAAGGAACATATTTGAATCCCATGTGCTAGAAGCTGGCATCTGGGAGCGGGTTGAGTGGTTAGTGAGTGAACCTGGCTAACTGACTAGCCACATCTCAGCACAGTGTCACTCTTCTCTACTTACTGAAGTTTACCAAGGAACTCTTATGAAATAATAAAAACTTTTGTTTCTCTGGAAGAAAGACAGATAGCAACAAATAAAAGAGGATCCTTTTTTTTTTCTTTTTTTCTTTTTTTTTTAAGAGATAGAGTCTCTGTCTCCAAGGCTGAAGTACAATGGCTCACTGTAGCCTCCACTTCCCAGGCTCAAGTGACTCCCTGACATCAGCCTCTTGAGTACCTGGGACTCACAGGAGTGCACAACCATGGCTGTCTAGCTAAGAAAATATATATATTTTGTAGAGACAGGGTCTCCCTGTGCTGCCCAGGCTTGCCTCAAACTCCTGGGCTCAAGCAATCCTCCTGCTTCAGCCAATAATTATTTGAAAGGGGCTTACTTGTGGTGTAAGAATCTGCACAGTAGGCCAGGTGCGGTAGCTCCTGCAATCTCAGCACTGGGAGGCTGAGGCAGGCAGATCACCTGAGGTCGGGAGTTAGAGACCATCCTGGCCAATGTGGTGACACCCTGTCTCTACTAAAAATACTATACAGCCAGGCGTGGTGGCAGGCACCTGTCATCCCAGCTACTCGGGAGGCTGAGGCAAGAGAATTGCTTGAATCCAGGAGGCAGAAGTTGCAGTGAGCCGAGACTGTACCACTATACTCCAGCCTGGGTAACAAGAGAGAAACTCCATCTCAATAATGATAAAAAAAAAGAATCTGCACAGTAAACCTGGATCTAGACAAAGCTAGAAGCTTACGTAAGTATTTGAGGATTTAGGGATTCATAGAGCTATCCCTAATGAATTCTGGGGGTCTAGCATACCAAAAGCAGAGGGTATGGATAGTGGTATAGAAAGCAAAGTATCTCTAAAAATTAATTTGAAAGTACTCCATAATACAGCATAGGAACTAAACATATGAAAACCAAAGGAATTAAATAAAACATATGAAAACCAAAGGAATTAAATTAAATTAAGGTTCTTCCAAGCCTCAGATTTTATATAGTTAAACATACATCACTACAAACTTTCAACTCAGGGAACCCAACCATAGCAACACAATTGGGCCTTAAGCAACACAATTGGGCCTTACAATTAAAGTCGGACACAATTATATTTCAGAGAATTCTCATTCCTTTTTGCCCACGGGACTGAATGACTTGTTCAGCTTGTTCAAGATCACTAAGCCATCCTAGACCAGCCTTAAAAGCTTTGTGACTTCTAAACCCATCATTCTGAATGCCTCCCTTCACAAGATCAATGCCTTACATACCTTCTGGAATTTGATTCGAAACAAAAGAATTATTTGGAATCACTGGTTTATGACAGGCAGGATTATTTATTCTGGTCCTAGAGGGTACTGGCAGAAAGTTCACAGGAGGGACACTATACTTGTGATGGGTATTCGTTAGTAACTTGACTATTTCCGATTCTTCCTCTAACAGGGTTATCAAAGAATACACAACAGGTTCTGAAGTTTCCGCAAATGTCAAGGCCTTGTCATAAAGAAACTCAGAAATATGTAAACGACAAGCCAGAGATAGGTTCTCATTGGTGGAATAAAATGCCACGAGGGGAGCTTGGTAGGGATATTTGTGGTCTTTAGAAAATCGAATTTCAAGTTCATATAAAAAAGATGCATCTTCATTAGTATTAAGGTGAGAATCATCTACATTTCTTTCTATTCTTCCAACAATTTGATTTGGGGGCACTTCATGTTTGAATCTGCATTTTGATCCAAATTTACAATTTCCTTTGAGGTAAAATGTACAGATTTCAAGTGAATTCTCTTGTACATTTTTGGTGTTTTCTTTTTGCTTGGATTTGCGGAATCTACTTGTCAAATACTCCAGTTCTAATCCAATGGTCCAGACTCTATTCTCAATTCTTTCTACAAATTTTTCTCCACAGATGGACTTAAGAGCAAACGCCTCTTCCTGTCGCTGTTCCACACACTCATCCAAGCTTATCTGGTTGACTGCCTCAGAGATCTTCATCCTCTCTCCAAATGTCTCTGAAAAACACTGAGTAAGGAGATGCTCTAGTGATGCTCCCACATCTCCATCACATATCCTCAGGACTGCTTGACAGCGTTCAACACTGAAACCATACCTGCCAAGGGCAAAACATGACAAAAATGACACACAAAAAGCAGTATCACAGCATTACAGTAAAATTCACTTAAATATGCTTATATGAAGTTATGACTATACATAGGCAAGGCCTGTATTTTGAAAAAGCATCCCTGATAACAATAAGCCCTCCTGAATGCCCCCATCCAATAAGACAGAATATTAGGCCTATCAGGCACTGCTGGAACCCACACAATAGGAAAGTACACAAAGAGGGGTAGTTGGGTTTTTGTTTTTGGTTTTTCTTTTTTTTTTTGAGACGGAGTCTTGCTCTGCCATCCAGGCTAGGGTGCAGTGGTGTCATCTCGGTTCACTGCATCCTCCACCTCCCAGGTTCAAGTGATTCTTGTGCCTCAGCTTCCTGGTAGCTGGGATTACAGCACCTGCCACCATGCCTGGTTATTTTTGTATTTTTAGTAGAGATGGGGTTTCACCTTGGCCTCCCAAAGTGCTGGGATTACAGGCATGAGCCACCGCACCTGGCCGTGTTGGGTTTATATGATTTCGGTTTCCTTGAATTCTCTCCCACCTCCCATAAATGATCAAAGCAATCACCTGGAAAGTTTTTGCACTGCAAATGGCGAGACTGTAAATTCTGGAATATAAGGCTCCACTGGGGCTAAGCCAGCATATTCCAAAAGATCTGAGTCGGGAACAAGGGAAGGTTCCTGTCCAGCTGGCCAGTACCGCTCATCGTTACAGCAATCAGGCTCATCATCTTCCTCCTCCCCAGAAATGCCTCTTCTAGCAAAGGTAACATTTTCATATATTAGATATTACTTTCTACTTACTTCAAACAAAAATTTAGCAAAGGTCTAAGAATTTAATTCACAGGATCCTGACTACTCTTCAGTTGCTGTTTTAATCTTACATTGAACTATTTTTTTTTGAGACAGAGTCTTACTCTGTTGCCCAGGCTGGAGTGCAGTGGCGTGATCTCGGCCCCTGGGTTCAAGCGATTCTCTTGCCTCAGCCTCCCAAGTAGCTGGGATTACAGGCGACTGCCACCATGCCCAACTAATTTTTTTGTATTTTTAATGGAGACGGGGTTTCACCATCTTGGCCAGGCTGGTCTTGAACTCCTGACCTTGTGATCCACCCACCTTGGCCTCCCAAAGTGCTGGGATTACAGGCGTGAGCCACCACACCTGGCCCCATATTGAACTATTAATTTATATCTTGGCGATTTACATTTACCAGACATTTATCAAATGCCAGGTACTGTGTTAAGTGCTTTATATAAACTAACTCCTTTAATCTTCCCAATAACTGTACCAAGTCCTATTGGAATGTCCTTTTTTTTTTTTTAGATGATCAACTAAAACTCAGAGAGGATTAGAAACTGCCTAAGATTACACATTAAGGGGCAAATAGAGATTTTATCAAAGGCAGACAGATTCCAGAGACTGTGTTCTTAACCACAGAAACCTTGGCTATCCTCTCTCTTCTCATTCATAAAAAAAAAAAAATCACTAATTTTTTGTTTTGCTACACAATCTCCTTTTCTAAATCTAAAACAGATAAGAGATTTGTAGATAGGATGGAAAATGAGCTGTTCATGACTGGCCACTAATTAATTCTGGTAAATGGAAGGAAGGAATTAGCTTCTCCAACTGAAATCACAAAGCAAAAGAGCCAAAAGGCAGTGGAGTGGGAAACGACTAAGATTTAAGAGTAAAAGCTTTCTCTTAGGCAGATGGTCATGACAAGCAAATCCTAAGGCTGCACCTGACTGAGTCAATATTGGCTCCTAGAACACTACTTCTACTTGTTCATTACAAGGGTTTATCTGGAAGGTTACAGATAAATCAGTTACTGAATCCATACGAGCACAGCCTTGAAAAAAAATAAAGATAAAAAGGCAATCCCATGGATGGTGCAAAACAAATTCACTCTAAAATTGTGGCTGAATAATTATTCTCGTATTTCTCTTGGCTCACTTTCAACTAATTATATGGCCACAATAGAATCAGTACTGACACAGCGTTCCAAAGATGCACAGGACCTTCACACTGCCAGTATGTTTTCCTTAATATAATAATTTACTCAAATAAAACAATTTACTCAGATCCAGCATCAGCATCTTGTTCTTGCAGGTCTCGGAGAAGAGCTTTCACCTTCTCTTGATTCTCAGAAGTCATATGTAGAGTCTGAAGGGGTACTTTGGCTTTGGGTTTCCATTTTGGGCGTGCCTCTCCTTTGCTTATGTTACTGTTGTTAGGTCTATAGAGGACAAAAGAAAATTATACACATACTTGAGATCAGAACTTTTACAGTCTCCTCAGGGTCCCCAAATATACACAATATAATTGAATTATCAAGTATCTTACAAAATGACAATGAATGTGAGGAGATTCTCCATTTTCTACAGTATTTACCAGACTTCATTATATCAGAACTGCTAGAAAAAAGCTTATCAGATTCTTGGCCAGGCACAGTGGTTCATGCCTGTAATCATAGCACTTTGGGAGGCTGAAATGGGCATATCACCTGAGGTCAGGAGTTTGAGAACAGCCTGGCCATCATGGTGAAACCCTGTTCTACTAAAAATATAAAAATTAGCTGGGTGTGGTGGTGTGCACCTGTAATCCCAGCTACTTGGGAGGCTGAGGCAGGAGAATCACTTGAACCCGGGAGACGGAGGTTGCAGTGAGCTGAGATTGTACCACTGTGCTCCAGCCTGGGCCACAGAGCAAGACTCCATCTTAAAACAAAAAAAAAAGAAAAAAAACCAAACTTATCAGATTCTTAATCATTAAATCTGGCTTCACTAACTCAGGAATCCTTGTGAAAAAGCAAAATTAATGATGGTTCCCTCTGCACTACCGGGCTCTGAAAAGAAATAAGCTACACATGAAGAGCAGTTCATTTCATTCTGCATTGGAATATGAAAACCACTGAGTTTCGTCCTTCCTTGTGAATATTAGGCCCTATTTCTTTATTTCTTTAATGAGACCCAATTATCTTTCTTTTTTTTTAAAAAAAAAAAAAAAAAAGATGGGGTTTCACCATGATGGCCAGACTGGTCTTGAACTCCTGACTTCAGGTGATTCACCCACCTCGGCCTCCCAAAGTGCTAGGATTACAAGCATGAGCCACCATGCCTGGCTTTTTCTTTTCTTTTTTTTTTTAATTTTTTTTCATCTTTCTTTATTAGACCCAATTATCTTTATTTCTGATTATTTAAAAAAAAAAAGGCCAGGGGCAGTGTCTCATGCTTGTAATTCCAACACTTTAAGAGGCTGAAGTG
>CAUYLG010006740.1:0-140249 GCA_963573385.1 Cacajao melanocephalus | reverse complement strand
TTACATTTAAGTCTTTAATCAATCTTGAGTTAATTTTTGTCAATAGATTTAGAAAAGGCCTTTGGTAAAATTTAACACCCCTTCATATTAAAAACTCAATAAACTAGGTATTGATGGAATGTATCTCAAAATAATAAGAGCTATTTATGACAAACCCACAGCCAATATTATACTGAATGTGCAAAAGCTGGAAGCGTTCCCTTTGAAACGGCACAAGACAAGGATGGCCTCTCTCACCATTCCTATTCAACATAGTATTAGAAGTTCTGCCCAGGGCAATCAGGCAAGAGAAAGAAACAAAGGGTATTCAAATAGGAAGAGAAGAAGTCAAATTTCTTTTTACAGATGACATGATTGGAAAAACCCATCGTCTCAGCCCAAAATCTTCTTAAGTTGATAAGAAAGTTTAGCAAAGACTCAGGATACAAAATCAATTTGCAAAACTCACAAGCATTTCTATACACTAATAATAAACAGAAAGCCAAATTATGAGTGAACTCTCATTCACGATTACTACAAAGATAATAAAATAACACAACTTGTAAGGGATGTGAAGGATCTCTTCAAGGAGGACTACAAATCACTGCTCAAGGAAATAAGAGAGGATACAAACAAATGGAAAAACCTTCCATGCTCATGGATAGGAAGAATCAATATTGTGAAAACGGCCATACCGCCCAAAGTCATTTATAGATTCAGTGCTATCCCCATAAAGCTATCATTGACTTTCTTCACAGAATTAGAAGAAACAACTTTCAATTTTATATGGAACCAAAAACGATCCTATGTAGGCAAACTCATTTTAAAATTTACGTGAAAAACCAGAGCACTAAGGATAGGGCAATTTTCATGAAGAAGAACAAGATGAGGGAATTTGTACTACCAGATATCAAGGTCTATTTCTAAACAAATCTATAGTAATTAAACAAATATCATGTTGGCTGAGAGTAAACAAATACATAATTTCCCAATTAAACATAATTTAGATATTTATTTAAACTAAATGTTAAAGGTAGACACTAGGTTAATGGTTCCTAAGCTTTTGTGAATCTGAGATTGCTTTCAGAACTTGTAAAAAATATAAATTCTGATTTTGATAAAAATTAGACACTCACACAAGCATACAAAATATATAAAGGTTCCATACAATTTCCAAGGGGTCATAGACTTCCTGAAACCTGAACAGCTTCAAGAAGCCTGATCAAAAACTCATTATTACAGAGCAGAAAACCATTCTTAGGCTTTTTCCTATTGAATTTGTCAGTAGACTATATGAATAAAGCACCAGACAAAAATAAACCCAGTGCTGACAAATGAATCATAAGCCTGTCTAGTATACCCAAATGACTGAATAAACTGTAGCTTTCAGATTTAAATGAATGTCTCATGTTTCACATTAAAGATAAACAGAAAAATTCCAACTCTTATATTTTTTCAATCTCATTAAAATTATTATTAAAAAATATACTCTATAAAAAAGAGATATAGAAGCAATGTCTCTGAATTAAGCAAACCTTGCAAAAGGATATACACAATATGACATCAGAACAATAATTTAGCAGTATGTGTATTTTTGCATAATATTGCATCATATACATCACGCAGAATGGAGGTAATATACATAAAGGAGACAGTCTTTAGCGCTATCTTTAATATGTGACTTTGTGTGTATGTGTGTGTGTGTGCTTAAAATGTCTAAATATTTTCCAAAATAATCTATACACTAATTGTATGTTTAAAGAGTTATCAAACATAAATTAAAGTAGCTGTATTCAGTGATCAGTGGTTTGTATCTTAATAGATAACTCTCTGCAACCAAATCCAACTGAACTTCAAATACACTCATGCAATGGATACAACCATTTCCAGAATCACAAATGTATTAATCTATACTCTTTTTCCTAGAATCAGTTGTAAGTTCCACTTCACATTGTAATGTTACAACATGCTATTCTGTCTTATTCTTTTTCTTCACTGAATAATATTTCATTTTATGGTTGGTTACACCACTTTTATTAATGTAATCATCAGTTGATGAATATTTAGTCTTTTTCTCCTTTTTGATTATTATGAATAATTCTGCTTCAGACAAGTTTGTGTGTGGACATATCCCTTCATTTCTTTTGCATTTGTACCTAAGAGTGGTATTGTTGGATCATATAGTAACTCTATATTTAGCCATCTGATGAGCTGTTAGGTTGATTTCTAAAGTGGCTGCACTGTTTTATATTCTCACCAGCAAAGCACGAGGGATCCAATTTCTCCATATTCTTGTCATCCAAGTAACTGTAAAGTGATATCACATTGTGGTTTAAATTTGTATCTTCCTAGTGACTAAAGATATTGATATCTTTTGAAATGTTTATTATCTATTTGCATATTTTTTTTGCAGAAGTTATTTTATCTTACATGGAGAAAGAGAAAAAAAGAAAAAGAGAGAAAGCTTCACATGAGAGAAAGAGAGAGAGAGGGAGGAAGGGGATCCAAACATGGAGCCCCCTATTTGCATATCTTTTGAGAAAAATGTGCTATTCAAATTATTCTTTCAAAATTATTTGTCTTTTTTTTGTTAAGTTGCAACAATTCTTTATTTATTCTGAGCTTGTTTTAAAATGTTTTCTTTTATTCTGTGGGTATGATCAACTTTGAGTTACTTTATGAGTATAATATGCTGTGGGGATCCAAGGGCATTCTTTTGTGTGAGGATATCCAGTTGCCCCCATGGTTTATCTTCAGCACACTTACTGAAAATCATTTGACCAAATATTTAAAAGTTTATTCTGGACTCTCAATTCAATTCTAGTAATCTACATGTCTACCCTTATGCCAATACCAGAGTATCTTGACTATGCCAGCTCTTAATAGGTTTTGAAATTGAAAGTGTGAGTCTTCTAACGTTGTTCTTTTTCAAGATGATTTTAACTATTCTGGAACACTTACAATTCCGTATGAATATTAGAATCAGCCTATCAATCACTAGAAAAAAACTAGCTGAAGTTTTTGGTAGGAATTGTGTTGTATCAGAAGGTCAATTTTGTCATTATTGCCATCTTAACAATGTTGAATCTTCCAATCCATAATCCAGAAAAGGCATTTTTATTTATGCCAATTTCTTTATTTTCTTCAAACATGTTTTTAGTTATAATATATGAACGTAATTTGCTAAATTTAATTTTAAATATGTTGTTTGTTGTTTTTACAAGTAGAATGTTTTCATTAATTTCACGTTTGTTTTAAACAACTATATTAAGATATAATTCACTTATCATACAGTTCATCCATTTAAAATATGTAACGCAAGCATTCTTAGTATGTTCATAGAGTTGCGCAAGTATCACCAGAATGCATTTTAAAACATTTTCATCACACAAAAAAAGAAAACCTGTAATTATTAGAAGTAATTCTTCAATTCTCTCCCTACCTCCACCTATCCTTTTTCTCCACCCCTGGCCTCAGGTATCTACTTTGTCTCTACACTTAACTGTTCTGGACACATTTTTAAAATATTTCTCCTATTTAACTGTAATTACTTATTTTGGATTATTCACTGCTATTATGTAGAAATACAATAGAATTTTGTATATAGATTTTATATCCTGCCATATTCCTACACTCTTATCAGTTAAAATAAGTTTTTCAGGTGATTTTTTAATGATTTTCAGTATTAAAGACTATGTCATCTGCAAATAAAGACAGTTTTACTTTGTCTTTTCCCTCTGGATGCTTTTGCTTCCATTTTCTTGCCCAGTTTCCCTGGCTAGATTCTCTAGTGTAATGTTAAATAAAAGTTGTAAGAACAGAGATCTTTGTCTTATTCCTAATTTTGGGGAAAAGCATTCAATTAAGTTTGATGTCAGAAGTAGATTTTTCTTACAGATATCTTTTATCAGGTTGAATAAGTTTCCTTCTGTTTCTAATATGTTACAGGTATTTATTATAAAATAACATGAGGTTTTATTTTTAAATGTTTTTCTGTATATATGGAGATGATCATACGGTTTTTATCCTTTATTCCACCATTAGGTATACCAATTTCCTAGTGATGTTGTCACAAATGCCTAAAAATCTGGAAGTGGCTTTGAGATTGAGTAATGGGGAGAGGCTAAAAGAATGTTGAGAAACATGGTAGAGAAAAACTAGATTTCCTTGAACAGACTATTCATAGAAATATGATTGCCAATGATTCTGCCCATTAGAGTTCAGAAGAAAGTGAAGAGTACAGCAAAGAAAATATATATCATATCAGAGAATATTTGAATTGTTATTAACTACTGGTAAAAAAAATACAGACATTAAACCTGCTGCTATTATGTGCTCACAAGAATACAGGAAGCATATTCATTGAAACTGGAGGTAAGAGGAATTTTGTAAGAAGTGTAACTTGTTAACTTTGATATATAGCTGAGGGGATTTCCAAGCAAACTGTTAAAAATGTGGTATGGTTTCTTCTTGCCCTTATAGTAAAACGTAAGAGGAAAGAAATAAATTGAGGGAAGACCTGGTAAGCAAAATGGAACCAGGAGTTGATAATTTAAGAAATTATTAGGCTATTCATTTTGCAAAAGATGCTAAAATTAAGAGATTTACTGTCAAAAATGCACAATCTAGAGAAAATGGATATGCCTGGACAAATTTATCAGTGCATTGGAAGGATATATATATATCAAGGTATTTAGTCACACAGCGATTAGGCACTTAACTCATAGATCCCTCTAGCTATATCAGCAGAAGCCAGAAATAGAGCTGGAACTCTCCAGGAGAAATCTGTGGAAAAATTTTTTGTCTAATTGAGCAAATCCTTGTGCCATGCATGGAAGATCTACTGGTATTTAAAATTTTACTTCCAGCAGAAACACTGTGACGTTAGAATTAAAGAGTCAGAGTGAGGATGAGATAAAAGAAGGGTATCAGACCTCTAAAATTCTACAGTAAGTAAACAGATATAGAACTCCTCAGCTGTCAACAAGTGCTGCCCTTCATAGGGGAAAAAAAAGACCACTCAGAGACTGAAATTTTGAGCCACAGAGGATTATTCCCAGGGTTATTCCTAGACTTTAAAACCTAATGGAATTTGCCTTTCTGTATTTCAAAATATTATTATTTGAACAAGTGACAAGTTTTTTACTTCCACTTTAACCCTTTCAAAATGTCTATAAGTGGTATCTTAAGTCTGTCCACTATTGTATTTTAAGAAAAGATAATTTGTCCACTTTCCCAGGTTCACATAGAAATTTTGCCCCAAGGTTGATTGTGCCTAGAGTATAGCCCATAACTGATTTAGCCAATTTAGACATTGAAATTCTGGATGTTAGAGTGGAAGATATTTATATAAGATTTTGGACTTTGAGTAGAAGTTCAATGGGTTGAGACCTTTGAGGATGTTGTGATGGGGAGAATATATTTTGCAAGTCAGATGGCTGGAAACCTTTGGAGGACAGAGGGCATAATGTAACAGATAGAATAATGGCCATCCAAATATGCCTATGTCCTAATTCCTAGACCTTGTGAATATGTTACCTTACATAGTAAAAGGTCTTTGCAGATTTAATTATAGTTGAGGATTTTGAGATGGGAAGATTATCCTGAATTTTCTAGGTAGGTCCACTGCAATCACAAGAGTCTTTATAATGGGAAGGCAAGAATGTCCAAGGTAGTAGAAGGTGATGTGACAATGGAAGCAGGGTATGAAAAAGCAGCGTGATATGGGGCCATGACCTAAGAAATAAAGACAGCCTCCAGAAACCGGAAAAGACAAGAAAAAGGATTGTCCCCTAGAGCCTGTTACAGTGGGTAGCTAGTCAGACATGAGCAGAGCAGAAGAGGACCCTCCACTACCACCACTAGGAATGTCAGGCAACTATCACGTGATGGTCAGGAAGCTGTTAAGCTGTCTCTCTAAAAATAATAGTTGGTTGCAGCCAGCACTTTGGAAGTGCAGTCTCTCAGTAGGTAGAAAAACCTGAAACTAGTGATCAGCTTCTGAATAAGATGAGTAAGTGGGCTCAAGCACGCACACTAAGAGGCAAAATGGCAGAGTGTAACTGGTATATGACCTTTCTCTAGCTACAGTGAACTGGTTAAAAAAAGAAAAAATGCCTCACATGAGCATGTGCACAACTCCAGTAAACACATTGCATATGTGGCCCCTCCCAAGTGCTGACAGGCCATTGTGTGTGTGTGGACAGCCCACCATAAGGGAAGAATCAGGGGAGAAGGGATGCAATACCCTGAAATCATGCCAAGGTGTAAAACCCAAGTCAAAGGTTAAATAGTGCCCTTGCATCTCTCAAATCGCACGCTTGGTCCTCTTCCAAGTGCACTTTGCGTCCTTCGGTTCCTGCTCTATTATATTTTAATAAACTTTCGCTCCTGCTCTAAAACTTGCCTTGATCTCTCCCTCTGCCTTATGCCCCCTTATGCCCCTCAATCAAATTCTTTCTTCTGAGGAGGCAAAAATTGAGGTTCTTGTAAATCGTATATATTTGCTACTGGTAAGCTACTTTGGTGCTACGTGACTGGGATATTTTCCCTAGTGCTAACACCTCCAGTCAAAAAAGAAACTTACAGAAACCTTGACTTCAGTTCAGTGGGATTGATTTTGAACTTCTGATGCCAGAACTGTAAAATAACAAATTTATGTTATTTTAAGCTACCAAATTTGTGACGATTCGTTTCAGAATTCATGGGAAACGATGGTGTGTAACCGTGATTGGTTTTTGGTTGTTAAACCAACCTTGTATTTCTGCAGTAAATCTCCCTCGATGATCATGTATAATCCTTTTTATATATTGCTAAACTCAGTTTACTAGTATTTTGTTGAGGTCTTCTGCACTTACATTCATGAAGAGCATACATATATATATGTGTGTGTGTGTATGTGTATAATTTTTGGACTGTATTGTTGTTTTTATACTGATTGTGTTACCAAGATAATACTAATCTCATAGATAAGTTGGAAATTCTCTTTCTTCTCATATTTTTAGGAAGTGTTTGTGAAATGTTATTAATTATTCTTTAAATTTTTGATAGTATTTACCAATAAAGCCATATGGACTTGGCTCTTCTTTTTTGGCCATATTTATCATTGTTATTAATTCAACCACAACTTTTATAAGATTATTTCGGTCATATATGTCCTGTTGAGCCTATTTCAGTAGACTTTGTCTTTCTAAAAATGTGCCAATCCTCTCTGAGTTACCCAATTTCTTGGCATAGAGTTGTTGTATATTTCCTTATTACTTGCTTTATATCTGTCAGGTCAGTAGTTATGTTCTCTCTTTCACTCCTGACTTTAGTAATTTGAATCTTCTATCTTTTCTTCTTAGCCAGCCCAGCCAAATTTGACAATTGTGTTGATCTTCCCAAAAAATAATCTTTTTGTTTCATTGATTTGCTCTATTATTTTTTCTATTCTCTAGTCTATTAATTTCTTTGGTAATTATTATTCTTTTCTTCTTTCTTCTTGCTTTGGGTTTAGTTTGCTCTTCTTCAGATTCTTAAAGTAGAAATTCAGGTTATTGAATTAAGATTTTCTAAAAAAAATTATAGCCACTTACAGTGATTAACTTTTCTTTAAACACTGCTTTAGCAAGATCCAATGTGTTTTAAGATACTGTGTTTTATTTCCATTTTTTTCAAAGTGTTTTCTAATTTCCTTTGAATTCTCCTTTGCCACATTAACTATTTAGAAAAGTGTTGTTAAATTTCTACACGAGTGAATTCCTCAAATTTTCTGCTATTGTTGATTTCTAATTTAATTCCATTTTGTTTAAAGAACATATCTTGTATTTCAAATTTTTTAGTTTATTAAAGCTTATTGTATGGCCTAAGATAAAATCTATCCTGAAGAATATTTAATATGAGCTTGAGAAAAATGTATATTCTTCTGTTGAGTGGGGTATTCTACAAATGCCTATCATGTCTCATGGATTGTTTTATAGTATAGTGTTGTTCAAATCTTCTATTTTTCTTATTAATTTTCTCCCTTATTATATTTATTACCAAAAATCATGTATTTAAGATCCCAATTATTATTTATAAATTATCTATCTCTTCTTTTAATTCTGTCAGATTTTGCTTCATATGTTCTGGGACTCTATTGATAGGTGATATATATTTATAATTCTTACATCTTCCTGATGTCTTAACCCTTTTATCATGACAAAATGTCCTTTTTTTCCTCTAGTAACAATTTTGTCTCAAAGTCTATTTTGTCTGATTTTAGGACATCCATGTTAGTTCTCTTTTGGTTGCCATTTCCATGTAAACCTAGACAGTTTTTCCTTTCAATATCTTTGTATATTTCAATCTTAAGAATGCATCTTGTAGACAACACATTCATTCTGCCTACATTTCTCTTTTGAGTGAGATCTTTAACCCACTTACATTTAATGTAATTGCTGATGAGGTAGGATTTATGTCTGCCCTTTTGTTATTTATTTTCTTTATGTCTTGTGGTTGCTTTTCTCTAACTTCTTGATTACTTGATTCTTGACTTTTTTTGTTAAACATATATTATCTAGCTTACCTTTTTTATTCCTTTGTTGTTTTACTATAAGTAAGTTATTTTTGTAGTGTTTGTTCTAGAGATGACAATTAGCATCTTAAATTAAAACAATCTACTTTGTTAATGCTAATTTCAGTAGTATACAAAAAATTTATTCTAAACTATCCCCATTCCCTCTCCTTCTTTAGTACAAATGATATCTGTATACATTGCATGCCCATCAACACTTTCATATTTATAGTTACGCAGTTGTCTTTTAAAACAGGTTAGAGAAAGAATTACAAACACAATTACGTTTATACTGTCTTTTTATATTACCTATGCAGTTGCCATAACCAGTATTATTTTAACATTTTCCTTTAATTCTACATACATCATTTTCTACAATTCTTTGAATACATTTTAATATTTATACATATAAATCTCTTCTCTGAAGTCCTCTACTAAGTTCAAAATCTGGCCCCACTCAGGGACATTTTATGTTGGCTACTTTAAAAAAAAAAAAAAACATGGGCATGATGAACATATTTTGCTTTCTCTTCTCTTGTATTTTTTGTTACAAAGTTGTTTGTAACAATTCTGGCATCAGATTGCTCCACTTCCCACTGAGCCACCCTCTGAATGATTCAAACAGCTATTTGAGAATAGAAATTTCCCAGGTAGCTGAAAGTTCAGACAAAATATTGACTTTGCACTGGGGATGATGTTTTTAATGGATCTCCAAGAGTGGTCTGATCTTTTCATTGTCTGCATTCCTTCTGGCTTTTGCATACTACACCACAAAATTGGGAAAGGAGGAAGAGAAGGTGAGAATGTTCCTATATTCAAACATTGCAGCTCCTACTGTCTTAAAAGAGTTCAGTAGTTTTTCTTGGATATGTGATTTTCAGTTTATTCTATGGCTTTGGTTAACTGCTAGAGTTCTGAAATGACTGGTTTTAGTTGTTTTGCTTATATTTTGGTTTCATGCTTGTTTTAGAGGGGAAGTGAGTTAAATCAGTGTCTTCACTCTGCCATTCTGTATGTTGATCCTCCCTTGTTAACACCTACTTTAAAACGTATATATCTCTAAGCATGTTATCAGTCCTGTGCAATGCCTATAAACTAGAGAACACAGTTAAATCAGATGCTGACATTTGCAGAAAACCTGTGTTCATTTTGAAAAGAGAAAGAAAATTTGAACAGGTAAGAAGCAAAGGAAGAAGCAAAGATACATGGGTAGAATTTCTTCTCTTTTATTGGTATTCAGTTAAATTTCATAAAAAATAATGAAATAGGTCTTAAAAGGGATATTGCATACTAATCCCAAATAAGATTTATCAGATGGAGGAGCCAGCAGCCACTTCTATATCTTAACTTACTTTTCAATTTTACAATTCATAAAACACTCACCAAGGCATGACACAAATTTGGAGTTCAAGCACAGTGCACTTTATGTTGCAAGATCCATTAAAAGCAATAATTTGTAATATCCTCAATAGGAAACTGCATTTTTAAAGAAATACTTCAAAGAGAGAAGTATTTTTAAAGAAATACTTCTAAGGGGTATTAATCTAATTTTATGTAGAAAGTAATCTCATTTTCATCTGTGGCCGCTTCTCTCTTATGATTAGGTTGAAATTAGAGGACTATGAACGGAACAAGCAGCACCCCTTCATGTCAGTAGCTTTTTTAACAAATATAGAATAACAGTCTGGCTTTTTCCTGGGGTGGCAGCAGTAACTCTCACAGTCTCTACAGGAATGAAGGAGATTTTGATTTTGAACTCATCTACTTGATGCCATCTTTCTCTATTTCTTCTTCTTAGACACTTAAAGTCCAGACCAGAGCATTAGCATAGCTATTAGGCAAGATTCATTAATTTCTCATCATTACCCTAGCAACATTTTTCCCACCTTGACAAGTAGAATGCTAATTTTAAGAGGCAGCGCTAGTGTAATGGTTTTGGAAATGTACTAATCCAGGCAAAACCTGGTTACTGTCCCAATTCTGCTCCATGCCAGGTCTGAGAAGTTGGGCTCTATTCTCCCTAAATCTCACCTTCCTCATTTATAAACTAGGGTCTACTTATTTCTCTCACCTACTTTTTTATTAGATTATCAGATAAAGATAATGTATATGTAACAGCACTGTGAAATACAACACTCAATACAAATATAATGTGGTGCGACTGCTGATAGATTTAGCATAATTCCACTAGACAAATCTTGAACAAAAAAGAACTCAATCTTTGCATTAATATTGAATATGCTATACAGCTCTTGTTCTAGACAATAGTACTTTCTATTAGCAATGACCAATCTTTACTCCCTGTCATTTTTGTCTCATTTGTTTACTGTTACTTTAACATATTGAAACAAAATTACACTGAAATGCTCAGCGCAGTTTTGTAGAAATTCAAATATAAGATCAATACATAAGTTTCAGAAAGTTAGGTTGGCTTATAGGAGAACTATAGAGTCATGAAATTTGACTGAATCCCACCTCCTCACAATCTCTTATGGGAAAAGAGATACATAAAATATTAACATGTGGCATATGGGGATTTCATCCACAATTATTTTTAAGAAACATAAGAAGATTGCTCTAGTGCCCTAGTTTATAAATAAACGAAAAGTAGACAAAGAGCTGACTTTTATAGTATATAAATCAATGAAACGTAGACGAAGAACTAGCCAAAAACAAATAGTCGAAAGAAAAATGTATCCTCTACATATCATTTGTTCCTGTGATTCCCCTGTCTTTTTGCCCAAAACATAAGGAAATGTTGGCAGCATATTTCTTTTATGTCATAGCCAGTCTGAGAAAAAGACAACTCAATCGTAAGGTTGTACTGGGATTTCTCTTTAACTCCTCAAATACTTATTGATCTTCTGCAACATTTCATACACTCTTCAAGATGGTGGTGATGTAATGCTAAGCAGAACAGACAAGACCTAGAGTAGTGCCACTGTCAGAAGTAAAGGGACAGGCTCCCAGTGCCATGTCTACTTTTCCCCTTTCTTCTGTTGCTTTCAAACATAAAATCTTCTGTGCTACATATGCTTAACTCTTAATGTTTCAGAAGAGTAGGGACATTTGAAATAAACATGCAAAATTCTCTCAATATACTGCAGATATCATTCTGATCTTTGTCTTTCAAGATTTATTGCTTCTCTAATCCCCCCAATGCATCCCATTCCTGGGTCTGGAACCACAAATATCTCTCGTCCCCCATATTTGTTTATTTTTAAATCATATATATCTCACAGTCCTTTTATCTTGGTCCTTTACCTTTGGTTAAAATCGTGGTTTCTTGTAATCTTCTAGAGGACAGGATGCATACCTAATTCAATTCTTGCCGTGTCTTATATATACTTGATATATTATATACCTGCATAATTCTTCCTCCTGTGACCCTTGGAATATTGCCTGGAACATAATAAGTGCTCAGTAAATATTAAATCTAACGAATGATTGCATGATATCAGGCTATCCATATATAAATGCATGGTGTGATTTTTAGTGCTCTTGGCAATTTTGATGCCTAAAATAATAAGTTTAGACTTCTAAAATATCTATTTTTTTCCCAGACAAGACACAAGAGAGAAAATTGTTAGGTACTTTTTGAGCTCCACATGTAAAGAAAATATGAAAAAGCGTGTAAGAAACCAATATAACTGAAGTGATAAGGTATTTGAAAAATCAATGCCTTTACCAGGAAATAATTCCATTTGTAAAATTAAAATCTACAGACAAGATCTGAGGTCCTAATACTCTTATGTACATATTAGTGTCAGGTCAAATAGAGGAAACTAGAAAGTTAAGTAGAGGAAACTAGAAAGTTAAATAAGAATATGCTTGAGTCCAAAGATAGTTGTGAGCACAACTCAACAGAATGAAGTGTTCTTTCTCATTGATACTTTCAGAGTGAATGACAGCTTCTCAGTCAATATATCCTTGGAACTAGATTTCACTTTATCAGTTCTGGCTATTTTTAAACAACTGAGAAATGCCACAAAATAAAGTCATTGTGTTCCTGCTGAGTATTTTGAGCTTCCTAAGACTGGTATGACAGAGGCAAATCACAATTTCTAGTAGGGCTATTCCTACTCAAATTTGTCTTCTTCTACTCATTGTTAAATTAGAAATTATCTGTATTTCTCATGATTCCTTCATTGTATCTCTCAAGAAATTTGTTTTGTTATTGTTTCATTTTTGGCCTCACAGATATCATCGTAGTATTTATTTCTTAAGTTCAAATATCTATTCTATGTGGCTACCAAAAACCAAAATGACCAACATTAACTCCCAGTGAGTTCCGTTCATCTACTTAGAACCTAAATTAGCTTAAGTTCTTTACAGATAATGGAATTCAGAGCCCCAGCAAAATGAGAAGTGTGTCCCATGCAAGAAAGTAGGTGGCAGCAGTAACAGGAGATGAGTTACATATAGGGGGCTTGGTCAAATAAGTATTTAAAGAAAATGAGAACCAGGTCTTTCACAGTTGGAGAAAGGACTTGCACATATGAAAAGGGAGAAAATTTGAATGAGTCCTATAATGCTGCATTGGAGTTGAAGGTAGTGACATTCCAGTAGTGATGAACACATCTAGCACCCAGATTTTGGCTTCTAAATACCAATCTCTACTAAAAAGAAATTGCAAATCTTTGGAGAATTGACTGATTCTAAGGCTGGGGTAGGTAAATATAAGATGATCTGGGAACATCTTGCTGTCCTAGTAGGTAATAAATAGCTCAAGGACAGTAATGTATTATAACCCATTGAGTCAAATAGGAAACCATGGATTTATTTTGGAGCAATCTCACTATTACATAAAAATTGCAAGTAAAATATAATGAATGTTTACTTATGTCACAGACATAACTAAGTGAATGAAGAATTAAACTAAAGTTTGATAGGAAGTAAGATGGTTATATAGTTTTAAGAACCTCCTCACAAAATACTTAATTACAAAGAGGAAAACATAGTAACCTTACAGTGGAAAGGCTTGGAAAATGCTACATTAATCTAATAATTAAAGTGAACATCATCAGCAATAACCTAAATTAAAGTTGTGTACTTCCTGAACAGATGCAATGCACTTCTGTGCTATTCCTGCAGAAGATGTATAACATGAACTTACTCTTGAGGAGACATCAGACATACCAGTTTGAGGGACATTCTAAAAATTAATTGTTCAGTACACTTCAAAAGTGTTAAGACCCAGAAAGTCAAGGAAAATAAGAATGATTTTAGAATAAAGAATAAAAGACATGACAACTAAACACAACATATAATTCTAAAATGAATCCTGCTAAAAGTCACATCACTGGGACACTTATAGGAACCTGAATAAGGATTGAGTATTAGATGGTAGCAATGATTCAATGTTAGTAACCTGATTTTGATAGTTGTAATGTGACCGTGTAGGAAAATACACTTATTTGTAGAAAACACACCCTGATGAGTTCAGAGGTGTAGGAAAGTTGCATTGGCTAACTTCTTTGTATTGTACTTGCAACTATTCTGTAACTATAAGACTGCTCAAAAACAACACAAAACAAAATAAAATGCAAACTAAATGCACATATCTTTTGAGTGATTTCATTTCTGGAAATATATGTAGATACTTAAGTAAAAGTGTCAGGGTATTTGTATGTTTATGGTCATTGTTTGTTTTACGGAAGAATTGGAGATAGCATAATGTTCAACAAAAGGAGTGCTAAATGATGTAGGTTTGTGCCATCTCAGAGAGCTGTCAGAAATATATTGATCTGTATGTGTAGACACAGAAATTGTTCAGGACATACTGCTTAGTGAGACAAATGGAAGATTTAAATCAAAATATAACATATTATCTGAATTTCATTTAAAAACAACTCCAAAACAGCCAATACTAAATGTTTCCTGTTCAAGGGCTCAGGAGGAAATTAAGCGCAAGTTATATAAGGTGTATATCCATATATGCTTTAGTGATCCTGGATCACTCTTATTTTATTTATATTCCAACTTATTTCAGAGAGAAATTTAAATGGAAGGTTACTTAGCAAAAATAATCTCAGGATTTGACTGACCATTTATTCAAATTTGCAAATCAAATTATCTTTTCACATCAACATAATCAGCAAATACTACCTTATCTTCCATACAAGAACAGAAGCATCATCCTCTTTTCTATAACTTCAGCATTTTCATAGGAGAAAAACATCTATCTCATTTCATTCTGACAGTTACATAACATTGGGGAAAGGATAAATTCTCCAACCTTGAGTGTCTATTTTTCTATTTTTTTTCTATATTTTGTCTTTACACAATATATAAAAAAGATCTCCAGTAAAAAATTACTTGCTGGCATCTCTGTTTTTGCTCAGAAGCAAAGTCTGGACATAAAACGCTAAGTGTTTTGAGTATATAAACTAATCGCGAGACCAATCCCATAAGGGGAATATTACCATTCACCTTTTACTGATGAGCAGGCAGATGCTCAAAAACAGTGTGCAACTCAACAAATATTTGTTCCCATTACCTCTATATTTTTAAATCTTTTATTCCATTTGTCATCTGAGGACCATCCATCCCTACATTCATTCATTCTGTGTGTGTGTGTGTGTGTGTGTGTGTGTACAAAATATGTTCTTGTTCTAGTCATGGTAATGCAACAGTGATTAGCAGTGAAAGTGAAATGTATGTGTTAATGCATATTCTAGTTTATTATTCATTTTATGATTTGTATAAATTTAAGGGGTACAAGTATAGTTTGTTACATGAACATATTGTATTGTGGCAAAATCTGGGCTTTTAGTATAAGCATCATCTGAATAATATACATTGTACCCATTAAGTAATTTCTCATCCTTCACCCCTCCACCACCCTCCCAAGTTCATATTATTCCACACTCTGTGCCCATGTGTACACATCATTTAGCTCCCTCTTATAGCAGCTTATTATTCTTTGGCCTCTTCCTAATATTTTAACTGAAACATTTCTGAAAAAGCCTTGTCACACTGCTATCTTCAGAAAAAAATATATATCGAATTATGTTTGTTTATTTCAATATCTATTACCTCCACTGATCTGTAATTATCCATAAAAGCAGAGATAGAGAGGATGTCATTTACTACTAAATTCCTGGTCTCTGGCTTATTTTGTGTAAATTCCACTATTTATTTATTATATTTTGAATGAATGATCATCAGCCTCACTCCAATGAGAGAGCTTATAACCACAGGGTCGATTTTTTTTTTCTTTGCCAATCACAAAGGCTATAGTTAAATTATTATTTGATTCTACCTTATCTGTCTCCTTAAGAGCCAAGCATGCTAGAAAGCAGAGTTTGATGCAGTACCTGAGGGAAGAGAAAAGACTCACATTCAAAGTTACCATTTTTGTGAAGGATTCAATTTGATTCTCATGTGCAAGCAACTATTTAAAAGTGTACTAGGCCAGCAATGAGTATAAAGTTTCAGTAATGCAAGATGAAAACATTCTAGAAATATGCCGTACAACATTGTGCTAGTGTTAAAAATACTATACACTTAAAAATGTACAAGGGCATATGTCCTGCTATCTATTCTTACCACAATTATATATGTTGATATAGCTGTATGTGTGTGTACATGTGTGCACTGAGAAGTATTCCCCTGGAATAATCCACGTGATAGGCAGGCAGATAAGGTCTGGAGAGGGATATGACCTGGTGTGAGAGATCACAGAGCACACACACACACCAGTCCTTAAAGAGGTATTCCTATGAACTTTCAGAAAGAATTAAGTAGATTCATTTTATAAAGTAAGGATTCTGAATGAGCAGGCAAGGACAAAGAACAATAACACAAAAAGTACTTGTGTATACTAATGTGACTTCATTTACATCCACAAGCCTGAGACACCCTTAGGTATTTGGGTTACAGAAAAGTAAGATTATTCACAACCGGGGTGGTAACACCACATCTTCAGTATTACATAGCAACAGAACAAGTCTTGACACCAGGTTTCCACACTCAGCATTCAGTGATCCTTACCATACTCCAGTTCAATTTTTCCTAGGCTTATGGTTTCCTACCTGGATAATTCTTCATTTTCTTCAACAATGTCAGTTCTATCCAACTTCCAAGTTTTGTCAAAGCTCACGCTCCAACATATTAGACATCTCTCTGATTATATGATTTACCTATAGCTGTCTCAAATCTATGCACATATTTTGGTAGTAAATTTTTCCTTTGTCAACACTTCTAAAGCATGTAAAAGTCAGAACTATATCACTCATACAAAAGAAACATTAAATAAGCATGCATTGGTTACCTTGCATAGGTCAGAAACAATTCTAGTACATTACTCACATAGAGAAAGAAGGAAAAACAGGAATTCTGACATATAAATTCTAGTATAGTACTTATGCAAAGAAGGAAATAAACAAGCATTCATTGAGCACCTAGCATATGCTAACAAGCAGCCTTAAAGCATAAATCACACATAAATGGAAAAAATAAGCATGAATTGAGCACCTAGCATATATTAGGTATTGTTCTAATACAATTACTCACAGATAGGGGAAGAAATGGGCAGGCATTGAGTTCCCATATTTGACAGGCACAATTTTTATGACACTACTCTTAAAGAAATGGGCATACATTGACTGCATGCTACACACCAGTTACTACTCTAGATAACATTATTCACACACAAGGGAAGGAAGAAAACTTCCCTTTATCATCTACTATGAGCTAGGAAATCTTCTGGTACATTACTAAAACATACAGAGGTAAGCTAGTAAACATACCCTGAGTGCCTACTATATGCCAGAGACTATATTAGTATAAGATTACTCACTAATAGGGAAAGAAGAAAATCTCATGAAGTAGTTAGTATTATCAGGCAATATTCTAATAATATTTCTCACATGTGGAAGAAAGTAGTAAGCACGCACTGAGCAATACGACAGTAGTACACAGCTACTCATACGTGGAAGAAGGAAATGAGTATGTATGAAGCATATTGGCATATTATGCCAATCACTATTCCAGAAAAACCCTACCCACACACAGAGTAGGAAACAAATATTCATTAAGTGCCTATAATATGTTCCCCTTTTTAATTATTGTATTTTATTAATTTATTTTTTGAGACAGCATCTCACTCTGTTGCTCAAACTGGAATACAATGGTGTGATCACGGTTCACTACAACCTTAACCTCCTGGGCTCAAGAGATCCTCCCTCTTCAGCCTTCTAAGTGGCTGAGACTATAGGTGTGCACCACCACACTTTGACAATTTTTAAAATTTTTATTTTATGTAGAGATAGGATCTCACTATGTACAGGCTGATCTTGAACTCCTGGGGCTCAAGCAATCCTCCTGCCTTTGCCCTTCAAAGTGCTGGGATTACAGGAATGAGCCAGCGTGCAGGCACTTCTTTATGACACTACTGCTAAAGAAATGGGCATACACTGACTGCATACTATACACCATGTACTACTCTAGCTCTCCACTTTTAAAATACAACTTTATTCACACATAGGAAAGAAATTTTACAAGGATGTCTTGAACATACATGCCTATTCCTTCCCCTGTGTATGAAAAAGTTTGTACTATTATAGTGAAAAATACAGGAGCTCAATGCGTATATGTATTCTTCAGTTGACTTGTTAGTATTGTTTTATAGGAACTGTAGCTGACATATACTTAATGTATATTCATTCCCAATCCCGATGTGAGAGTAAGAATATAGGAGAATAGTACTTAGCACATACTAGATTCTCGTTGCATGCATGTTTTCTTCTCCCCGTGTGTGAATATTATACACACATTATACAAAAATAGTACCTTGCATATTCTAGGAACTTAAGATATGCTCATTTGTTTTTCCTTTTATGGAAGTAACATTGTACTAGTGTTTGGCATATCCTGGAAGTTCAAAGAACTTTGTTTTCTTTCTTAAAGTGTCAGTAATATTGTACTATGACACTGCCTCACACTCAATTCATTATCATTTATTTGCACTATGTGTGAGGAAGTTTTTATGAGAATAGTGACTGGCATTATACAAGTCTGTCAATGTATGTTTACATGATTCCTATTACGTAAGAGAAAGGTTGTAAAAGAATAGCTTCTGCTATGCACGAGGCACTCAACTCATGCTTCACTCTTTCTCTCTCTTATGTTAATAGGGTTGTAATAGAATAATATGGACATACATTCAGAAATTAGTGCATGCCTGATTCCTTGCTGTTATGTGTATGTACTAAAATAGTGCCCGAAACATATTCATTGTTTTGTGCATACTTGTTTACATCTAGTATTGCCAATCATTATTCCAATACATTATCTACAAAGTATAAAAAGAAACAAGTGTGCATTAATGCTCTGTGTAGGCCAGGCAGTATTCTAGTACTACTTCAATATTCTATAGACTAAAGAACACAGGCATACTTTGAGCACCTAGGAGAGGTCAAGCATTATTCTAGCATATTATTACGTACAGATAATGAGACAATATTACATAGGAATCCCCAGTATATGTCTGAAACAACATTATTTGTACCCAGAGAAAACAAGAATTTATTATGCACCTTGTATAAGCTAGGTAATATTTTAATACAAGCAGCCTTACATATAGGGGACACATATGAGTAGGCATGCATGGGACAACCAGAGTATGCCAGGCGCTATTTTAGTACATCACTCTTAAGAATGCAAATACCTTGCATGGCAGGCATTCTTTGAGCACAGCATCACACACACCTAAATGACAGGAAGCAATCATGCACTAAGTATATGTCAGGTCCTCTGCTAAGACTAATACAAAATTACGCTCACATAAGGGGAAGCACAGGAGCATGCATGGAGCATCTACCATATGCAAAGCAATTTTATCACATTTAAGGGAAAGAAACCAGCCTGCTTGCAGCACATATTATATGCCAAGACCTATTTTACTACAACATTACTCGCAAGTACAGAGAAAGAAACAAGCATGTATTTAGCTTCTGTTGTATGCCAGGCACTATCGTAGTTACAACTTTGCTAAAACATGAGGGAAGAAAACCAGGATGCATGCAGCACTAGCCTATGGCAAGCACTATTCTAATACATTACTTACACATTGACAAATAGGAATTGCCTGGCACAACTCCTATGCTAACATCACTCACACATAGGTGAAAAGAAATACACATGCAGCAGAGTTTTATATATTTCAGGTATTATTTGAACACAACATTTAAAAAATGTAGCAGAAAAAAGCAAGCATGAATTGAGTACCTAACATACATCAGGCATGATTCTAGTACATTACTCACATACAAGTGCAAAGAAACAACATGCATGGGCCAGGTACTATGCTAGTACAGACATACCAACATATATGGGGAAAGAAAAGATTATGACTAAGCACCTAGTATATTGCAGGTATTATTTTAGAATAATGTTATCCATACATAGGGGAAAGAAGCAAGCATGTATTTATTACCTAGTGCATGCCAGGTACTACTCTAGCACAGAACTACTCACTCCTAGAAGAAATGAGGGTGCATCCAGCACTTAAATATGTCAGGCACTTGTTTACTATAAAATACGTACAGGTAGAGAAAGAAAATGAACATGCATTAGAGCTTAATTTATGCCAGCTATTATTCCAGTATAACTTTACAAATCCATGTCAGGAAGGAAGCAAGCATACATTGTGTGCTTCACTTAAGTCAGGTTCTAATTTAGTACAATCTTGGTCACACATCAGGGAAGAAAACAAGCATGCATAGAGTGACTAGTATATACCAGATATTGCTCAAGTATCCTTGCTCACAGGAGTAGAAAATGAAGATCCATTGAGCAACTAATAAATGCCAGGCACTAACATTTCTGACATACCATAAAGGAAATGAGTATACATTTAAAGCTTAGTATATACCAGGACTAGAGGCAAAGAGCGTCATCCAATAATGATAAAAG
Source organism: Cacajao melanocephalus (assembly GCA_963573385.1). NCBI lineage: Eukaryota > Metazoa > Chordata > Mammalia > Primates > Pitheciidae > Cacajao > Cacajao melanocephalus. Next base: position 119,815 of record CAUYLG010006740.1, on the reverse strand, counting down.
AGTCGACTCAACAGGAAAATATAACAATTATAAAAATATACATACCCTACATTACAGCATCTAAATATTTAAAGCAATTATTCACAGATATCAAAGGAGACATTGACAGCAATTCTGTAATCATAAGAGACTAAAATAATTCACTTTCAATAATGGATAAACCATTAAACTGAAAACCAACTCACACACACACACACACACACACACACACACACCCGAATTGAACAACACTATAAACTAAAAGGACCTAACAGAACTACACAGAACTTTCCACCAAACAGCTGAAAAATACACACTGTTCTCAAGTGCACAGAGAACAGTCTCCAGGATATATTACATAATATGTCACAAAACAAGTCTTAATAAATTTAAGAAGATTAAAATCATTTCAAGTATCTTTTACAACCACAGCGAAATAAAACTAGAATCAATAACAGTAAGAAAATGGGAATGCTAAGTACTGCTTTGGGACAATAGCACTCACATATAGGGAAAAGAAACAAACTTTCATTGAGTCCCTAGTGTCTGACAGATTCTATTCTAGAACAATGTTACTCACCCATACGGGAAGAAAATAAGATTGAACTGAACACCAAGTATTTGGCCAAGAACAATTTTAGGACAATGTGACTGAGAAAGGGAACCAGCATACATTAAGTCCCTATGCCAGGTGCTATACCAATACCAAATTACTCACATGTAGGGGGAGGAAGCATAAATACTTTGATCACCTAGGGTATGCCGCATACTATTCTAATGCAAACTTATACATATATATGGAAAAGGAAACAAGTAGAAAAAGACCAATAAGCATGTTTAAAACACTTTTACACTGTTGGTGGGAGTGTAAATTAGTTCAACCATTGTGGAAGACAGTGTGGTGATTCCTTGAGGACCTAGAAATAGAAATTCCATTTGACCCAGCAATCCCATTACTGGGTATAAACCCAAAGGACTATAAATCGTTCTATTATAAAGACACATGCACAGGCATGTTCATTGTGATACTGTTTGCAATAGCAAAGACCTGGAACCAACCCAAATGCCCATCACTGATAGACTGGACAAGGAAAATGTGGCACATAAACACCATGGAATACTATGCAGCCATAAAAGATGTTGAGTTCATGTTCTTTGTAGGGACATGGATGAATCTGGAGACCATCATTCTAGGCAAACTGACATAAGAACAGAAAATCAAACACCGCATGTTCTCACTCATAGGCAGGTGTTGAACAATGAAAAAACATGGGCACAGGGAAGGGAACATCACACACTGTTGTATTGTGGGGGGTGGGGGGCTAGGGGAGGGACAGCAGGGGGTGGAGAAGTTGAGGATCGATAAAACTCAGAGAAATGCCTGATGTAGGTGACGGGGGGATGGAGACAGCAAACCACCATGGCATGTATGTACCTGTGCAACAGTCTTGCAAGATCTGCAAATGTACCCCAGAACTTAAAGTACAATAAAAAATAAATAAATAAATAAATAAACAAATAAATAAGTGCTCTGGGAATTAGCCTAGGACACGCATTTCCCCAGTCAAAATATATGGTTCTTATAGATGATTTTTGACCTTCATAGATGCGGCTTTCTTCACATGCTGCATGATTTAGTGTTCGTCCATCAGAATGTTTACTTCTCTTAACTATTCACATATATTTTATTCAATCCTTATAATTTTCATATTTATTTATTTCTAATTTCATTTCTTTTTTGCTTTTTTGAGAGACAGGGCCTCACTTTGTCACCCAGACTGGAGTGCAGTGGTGTGATCTCGGCTCACTGCAACCTCTGCCTTCTAGGTTCGAGCCATTCTCTTGCCTCAGCCTCCTGAGTAGCTGGGATTACAGGTAATCACCACCATGTCTGGCTAATTTTTGTACTTTTAGTAGAGACAGGGTTTCACCATGTTGGCCAGGCTGGTCTTGAACTCCTGGCCTCAGGTGATCTGCCTACCTCTGCCTCTCAAAGTGCTGGGATTACATGACTCACTGCAGCCTCAACCTCCTGGGCTCAAGTGATCCTCCCACCTCAGCCTCTCAAGTATCTGGGACAACAGGCATATGCCACCATGCCCAGCTAATTTTTAAAAATTTTTTCCTAGAGATGGGGGTCTCATTATGTTGCTCAGGCTGCCTAACTCCTGGGTTTAAGTGATCCTCTTGCCTTGGCTTCCCAACCTGCTGGGATTACAGGCCTGAGCCTTTGCACCCAGCTCTAATTTCATTTCTATTGTAACTCTATGTCACTTTTTACTGGCTTTCAACACTCTTTATATGTATCAGATAGATATATAATATGTTAATAATGTTCATTAAACTACTCAAACATAAGCAAAATCACAGCAAACATGCCTGATGAACAACCAGTGCCAGAGACCAAAATGACAGCCAATAACCATCTGCTAGTGGCAGAGTTGATGACATTTGCTCTCCACCTGTGGTTCTCTAAGAAATGTTTCAAGCAGAGGAGTCTCTGTGTATAGAGAACTTACTATGTGGCAGGCATTATGCCAGGATCAGAAAATGCAGTGGGGAGCAAATCTAGTCTCTGCTCTCCCCAAATTCCCAGTCTAACAGAGGACACAGATCAGGAAGTGGACAATTGCCATGCAGTATGGTGACATGATGGCGAGCCGAACACCCACAAAGAAGGGTCACCTAATCCAGGCTTGGAGAGCAGAGAACACTTCCTGCTGAGTCTTCTAAGTGATGTCTAAGCTGAGCCAGAGGGTGAGTAACACTGAGTCAGGCAAAGATGGGTCTTTGCAGGGAAGTGGGTCCTAGGCAGGGATCATGGTCTGTTCAGAGAGCTGAGTGATGAGGAAGGCTGGAGAAGTAAGTGGAAAGCTAGCCACACAGGGCTTTAGAAGCCATGGGAAAGAAGCAGGCAGTGGTTGGGCCCTCTGGAGGAAGACCTTGAAGTCTCAGCTGCCTCTTCCACTTAGCACTGTGAACTTGGACAAGTTACTTAAGCCTTTAAGCCTCAGTTTCCTCATGTGTAAAATGAAGACAAGGCCGGGCACAGTGGTTCACACGTATAATGCCAGCACTTTGGGAGGCTAAGATGGGAAGATCACTTGAGGCCAGGAGTTCCAGACCAGTCTGGGCCACATAGCAAGACCCCACCTCGAAATTTTTTTTAAATTAGCCAGGCATGCCTGTAGTCCTAGCTACTCAGGAGGCTGAGGCAAGAGGATTACTTGAGCTCAGGAGTTCTAGGTTGCAATGAACCATGATCACGCCGCTATACTCCAATCTGAGCAACAAAAACCCTGTTTAAAAAAAAAAAAAACAGAAAAATGAGGACAGTATTCTAGTAATAACTACTTCATAAGCTTAAGTGTTAAAAGTGGACATAAGGTAGCAAATACGTAGTATATGCTCAATAAATATTAATATTTATTTTTTAGAGACGGGATCCTTAGCAATTATTTTTCTATTATTTCCTCTAAATATAAACTCGACATTTTGGCTGTTGGAGACTTGGTGGTCTCATAGATTTGTACAGGTTATATGTATGTATGTATGTATGTGTGTATATACTCTATGATTATGATATAAAATTAACTACATATGTATTTAATTATAATTAACATATATGTTTATAATTAACATATTTAATTATAATTAACATGTTTATAATATGCAATTATATATATAATTTCATATTGGCTTTTTATCATTCCTATGCATTAAAAACTTTTTTGCATTTACTTTTTTTTGTTTATAATCTTAGTTGTTTGTTTGTTTGTTTGTTTTTATGACAAGGTCTTTCTGTGTCGCCCAGGCTGGAGTGCAGTGACATGATCTCAGTTTACTGCAATCTCTGCCTTCTGGGATCAAGCGATTCTCCTACCTCAACCTCCCGAGCAGCTGGAATTACAGGTGGGCACAACCACACCCAGCTAATTTTTAAATTTTTGGTAGAGACGGTGTTTTGTCATGTTGCCCAGGCTGATCTCGAACTCCTAGCCTGAAGTGATCCACCCTCCTCGGCCTCCCAAAGTGCTGAGATTACAGACTTCAGTCACCACACCTTGCCTATAATCTTAGTTTTGTTGATTAAGAAACAATTTTATATATCGATATAGTGCTATTCAGTCTCCCTTTCTTTTCTAACTTCATGGCTTTATATCTTAAACATTATTATGCTTCCTCCAGGGAGTGTTTTCTCTCTTCCTCCATCTCCTTGAAACTTGCTTTCTGTGCCTTCCTGCTTAGGGACTCTAAATTGGTACCGCTTAGGAAAGAGCGCCCTCTGGCATTCATCTAGTGTCAGTTCAAAAGACTATTTTCCATTACTGTGGTCTGTGGTCTCTGCCTATTGCCTACGAGCGGAAGCCTTCAGTCCCAGAGGGCCTAGAGGTTGTTAAAACCGTAGGTTTCACAATTTAACAAAACCGGCCGGGCGTGGTGGCGCACGCCTGTAATCCCAACACTTTGGGAGGTCGAGACCGGCGGATCATCTGAGCTCAGGAGTTCGAGACCAGCCTGGCCAACATGGTGAACCCTCATCTTTACTAAAAATACAGAAACTAGCCAGGTGTGGTGGTGCACACCTGTAATCCCAGCTACTCGGGAGGCTGAGGGAGGAGAATTGCTTGAACCTGGGAGGCGGAGGTTGCAGTGAGCTGAGATTTTGCCACTGCACTCTAGCCTGGGCAACAGAGCAAGATGGTCTCAAAAAAAAAAAAAAAAAAAAAAGAAAGAAAAGAAAAAAAGAGACGAAAAGAAAATGCTAGTCTATGCCACCATAGAATTTGGCAAATCTTCCTGATCACTGGATCCCTTTGCTAGATAAAGACAAGGCCAGGCAACCAATCTGCTGTTAGGACATCGAGTCAATGGTAAGGAAAATCTAACAATAATCATGAATATAGCCTCTTAATAATAATAACAGCAATGATAATAGTTCATGTTTACTGAGAGTGCAACACGTCAAGGCACTGTACCAAGTGCCTTGTACACATTATTTCATGTCATCCTTGAACAAACTACTGAGAGAACTTCTATTATTACCATCACCATTTTAAAGATGAGGAAACTTGAGGCTGAGGTGGGCGGATCACCTGAGGGTCAGGAGTTGGAAACCAGCCCAGCCACCATGGTAAAACCCCATCTCTACTAAAAATACAAAAATTACAGCCAGGTGTGGTGGCTCACGCCTGTAATCCTAGCACTTTTGGGAGGCTGAGGTGGGCAGATCACTTGAGATCAGGAGTTCAAAATCAGCCTGGCCAACATGGTGAAACCCCGTTTCTACTAAAAATACAGAAAAATTAGCTGGATATGGTGGCACACACCTGTAATCTCAGCTACTTGGGAAGCTGAGGCAGAAGAATTGCTTGAACCCAGGAGGCAGAGGTTGCAGTGAGCCAAGATTGCACCACTGCACTCCAGCCTGGACAACAGAGAGAGATTCTGTTTCAAAAAAAAAAAAAAAAGATGAGGAAACTCAGTATGAGAGTGAATAGCTTACTTAAAGTCACAAAACTACTAAGTGTTAGAACTGGGATTGAAATCCAGGCTGTCTGCTGCAAAAGCTAATATGCTAAGTATGCTATAGTTAAGGTGACCACATAACTTCTTGTCCAAGCTGATACACTTTTGAGTGAAGAGAGCTCTGAAACCAACTACATAACTTTTCTGAAATATTTCTTTGGTACCAAACATTGATTTTATTATATTAGTGGCAAAAACCATTGTCAAAAGTAAGATGCTTTATTTAAAAAACAAAGATAACATCCAACTGTGTATATTAAAGCAAAATATGTTATTTATATTGATTATCTGAAAATTTTTAAATAGCAGGAGTAATTATTATTGGTACATATTGACATATTCTGATCGTTTTCTTAGTCCTGTCTTATAATGCACCATTGGTATTTTTGTGAAGAAGGTACTATTTCAATATGATTTTGTTATTTTTATTTTTATTTTATTTCATTTTTTTGAGACAGAGTCGTGCTCTGTCACCCAGGTTAGAGTGCAGTGGTGTGATCTCCCAGCAACCTCCGCCTCCTCTGTTCGAACGATTCTCCTGCCTCAGCCTTCCAAGTAGCTGGGATTACAGGTGCCCGCCACCATGCCTGGCTAATTTTTGTATTTTTAATAGAGAAGAGGTTTCACCACGTTGGCTAGGCTGGTCTCAAATTCCTGACCTCAAGTGATCCGCCCGCCTTCACCACCCAAAGTGCTGGGATTACAGGTATGAGCCACCGTGCCTGGCTGATTTTGTTATTTTTAAACTTTAAAATAAAATAGTCTGCAATCATTTTCAAACTTGCATTTAAGGCTGGGTGAGGTGGCTCATGCCTATAATCCCAGCACTTTGGGAGGCCCAGTAGGGCTGATGACTTGAGCACAGGAGTTCGAGACCAGCCTGAGAAACATAGTGAGAATTTGTCTTAAAAAAAAAAAAAAAAAAAAAGAAAAGAAAAATTTGCATTTTGTGGTTAAGAAATTTGAAATTGTTCATACCCTTCAATTGTTTTGTATCTGTAAACCATCCTATTTTTAATTTAGAAAATACTATGTCTGCAGGTGCTGAGGTACCCTGCACCTCAACTTCAATAAATGGTATACATCTTAAGTATAGCACACTTAGTCACAATGACTATTTTTTTTTTTGATGGAGTCTTGTTCTGTCACCCAGGCTGAAGTGCAGTGGTGTAATCATGGTTCATTGCAACCTTGAACGCCTGTGCTCAAGCAATCTTCACGCCTCAGCTTCCTGAGTAGCTAGAACCACAGGTGTGTGCCACCATGCCTGGCTACTTTTGTTTTATAACATGTTGTTGTGGTAAAGATAGGGTTTTTAAAGTTGCCCCAACAGGTCTCAAATTCCTGGCCCCAGTCGATCCTCATACTTTGGTCTCCCAAAGTGCTGGGATTACAGGTGTGAGCTACCTTCCCCAGGCTCACAATTACATTAAAAAAAATAATAAAATGAGGGTTGGGTGCAGTGGCTCACTCCTGTAATCCCAGCACTTTGGGAGGCTGAGGCCGGTGGATCACCTGAGGTTGGGAGTTCAAGACCAGACGGACCAACATGGAGAAACCCTGTCTCTACTAAAAATATAAAATTAGCTGGGCGTGCTGGCACATGCCTGTAATCCCAGCTACTTGGGAGGCTGAGGCAGGGGAATCATTTGAACCTGGAAGGTGAAGGTTGCAGTGAGCCAAGATTGCGCCATTGCACTCCAGCCTGGGCAACAAGAGCGAAACTCTGTCTCAAAAAAATAAAATAAAATGGGTAATTATTTCATCACAAATATTCTTACAGAAACTCTCTATTCAAATAGAATATTGAATGCTTCAACGAATATTGTCACAAGATAAAATTCATTTAAATCACGCCTGTAATCCCAGCACTTTGGGAGGCTGAGGAGGGTGGATTTCCTGAGGTGAGGCGTTTAAGACTAGTCTGACCAACATAGTGAAACCTCGTCTCTTAAAAAAAAAAAAAAAAAAGCTCTCTCCCTCTTTCTTTCTTTCTCTCTTACATTCTTTTTTTTCTTTCTTTCACTCTCTTTCTTTTCTTTTTCTTTCTTTCTAAAAAATAAAAAAAAGAAAATAAAAGAAAAAAGAAAAACCACCTTACCACTTTTAGAAAAAAAAAATCATTTAAAAAGTTGTATCTATGTTTCTTTTGAAAATTTTGCCAAATGTGGATGCTGCGAATCATAGGCCTTCTCAATTTCATTCCATTCAGGTACAGAATATAAATTTAATTAAAATTTTATCAAATTAAATGTCTCCAACTAAAAAAAATAAGAGCCCTGTCAACATGACAAGGGTTTTCTCTCAAGTCAGCATATTCCAAAATACAATTATAGAATTTCACAATTAAATCCTGTTTGTTCACCATTACAGCTCTAGTTTGTTTCAATCCTTTTTTTAGAGATACATTTTGAGGCCTTACTGTTTTACAGGCTTTGTTTTCAATAACTGCAATCTGCTGAAAGCTTCAAAAGCCAACATTTTTTAGACACTCTATTTGTTGACTATTTTGATTAAATATTACCTACTGATGTTCAACAAAATAACCCAATCTTTGTTTAAAAAAAATGGTCAGTACCCATTTTAGGACACTTAGGTGCACTATCAAAGGAGCCCTTCAAAAGCTCTCTTTAATTTTTTTTTTTTTTTTGAGATGGTGTCTTGCTCTGTTGCCCAGGCTGGAGTGCAGTGGCACCATCTCAGCTCACTGCAACCTCCACACAGTTTCAAGTAGCTGAGACTACAGGCACATGTCACCATGCCTGACTACATTTTGTATTTTTAGTAGAGACGGGGTTTCACCACGTTGGCCAGGCTGGTCTTGAACTCCTGACCTCAAGTCATCTGCCCAGCTTGGCCTCGCAAAGCGCTGGGATTACAGGCGTAAACCACTGCACCCAGCCGAGACTTAACATTGAAATGTATTACAATTAGGTCCTAGACACAAAAGATCTTTTCAGGACATGTAAGCATGCAAGTGCACAGCCTCTGTAGACCAGCCCGAACCAGTCTATGGTGGGTGATCTTATCTGGAGAAAGTTGCTAAAATCAGCCTGTTGTCCAATTAAAGCTATAGTTGTGGCTGGGGGAAGAGAGGTTCAGTTAGTCAGCGTCTGTGAGCTAGATGAGTTGTGGTTGTTTTAATATTATCTCAAGACCAGTGCTTGTTTAGCTGCTAGAGAAAAAAAAACCCTTGAGACAGAGCATAGCTTATTCTCTTTTTTTACTTCTATTTTCTAATCAATACCTTGCAACATAGCTTATTCTTTAAGTGTAAGTGTGTGTGACTTAACCCTTGCCTGGCATGGCCTTAGGTCTTGTTTATAATTTCATATCTTATTGCCACAAACGGTTTATTCTGTCAGTCTTATGATCTATATTTTAACGTTAGTGTTGGTCAGTTGTGTCTAAACCATAAAAGGGAGAAGATATAACAAGACGTGTCTGACCTATCATCCCATCATGGCCAGGAACTCAGTTTTAAGGTTTTTCTGAGGTCCTTTTGGCCAAGAAGGGGTCTGTTCATTCAACAGGAGGCTTAAGATTTCTTTTTTTTTTTTCTTTTTTTTTTCTTTTTTTGAGATGGAATCTCGCTCTGTCACCCAGGTTGGAGTGCAGAGGCACAATCTTGGTTCGCTGCAACCTCCGCCTCCCAGGTTCAAACCATTGTCGTGCCTTAGCCTCCTAAGTAGCTGAGATTATAGGCACCTGCCACAATGCCCGGCCAGTTTCTGTATTTTATTTTTTAGTAGAGATGGGGTTTTGCCTCGTTAGCCAGGCTGGTCTGGAACTCCTGACCTCAGGTGATCTGTCTGCCTCGGCCTCCCAAAGTGCTGGGACTTAGGATTTTACGTTAAGTTTACATTACAACAGTATTTATAATGCTGTCAGATGTTTCATCTTCATCAGAATTCAGTTCAAAGATTGTTATTTTGATTTCATGCATTGGATGAAATAAATGTATCATTATTAATTTAACTTCTATTTGAAGCACCTGAGGACACTGATATAAAGTTGGCATCGTTAAACTATTTGTTTGGCTAATGCAACCAACACCTTAATAGTTACAACTTCACTTTTTGTATGTGCACAAGGAAAGTTGGAATTTAAATTGAGCCAAATGAATTTAGAAGAACAGTCATTTGATCTACATGAGGATCATGTTGAACAGAGTTATATGTAAACCTGTGGTCCTTAACCTACTGCCTTATGAGGCATATGCTGATGCTTCCCCAACAGACCATTGCCTTCTGGGTTTTGTGTGGTCAGTTATATCACTCTCGCCCTCACAGTGGTAAACATCAATAGACATTTTGTGCGAGTTACATGTACATCACAAAATTTAATACCTATGGTTTTTTTTTTTTTAGAGATGGGATCTTGCCCTGTTGCCCAGGCCAGAGTGCAGTGGTGCAATCATAGCTCACTGCAGCCTTGAACTCCTGGGTGCAAGTGAACCTCCAGCTTCGGCTTCCCAAAGCACTGGGATTACAGGCATGAGCCACCATGCCCAGCCAGTACCTAAATTTTCAGTAAACATGTACTTTCATTTATTTGAGCTCATTACTGCTAAGAAGGTTTATAACAAAATAAAAAGACATTATCAATCAATACATAGTTGTACCTCTACACCATGCTAAATTACACAACCACTGTTGTATGAATTTTCAGACTGCTCTGTATATTCTCCATGGCTGGTCTGGTCAGCCTCTATGTCCTATGTCTATACAGCTACACCTTACCTATAATTGCCCACATTTCCATTGATCCTGCTAACTGGCGACATGATGGCTTCTTCTTCTTCTTTAATTTTACTTTAAGTTCTGGGATACATGTGCAGAACGTGCAGGTTTGTTACATAAGTATACGTGTGCTGTGGTGGTTTGCTGCACCTATCAAGCGGTCATCTAGGTTTTAAGCCCCATATGCATTAGCTATTTGTCCTAATACTTTCCCTCCCCTAGGCCCCTACCACCTGACAGGCCCCAGTGTGTGATGCTCCCCTCCCTGTATCCATGTGTTCTCATTGTTCAACTCCCACTTATGAGTGAGAACATGCAGTGTTTGGTTTTCTGTTCTTCTGTTAGTTTGCTGAGGATGATGGTTTCCAGCTTCATCCATGTCCCTGCAAAGGACATGATCTCATTCTTTTTTATGGCTGCATAGTATTCCATGGTGTATATGTGCCACATTTTCTTCATACAGTCTATAATTGATGGGCATTTGGGTTGCTTCCAAGTCTGACCTGATGGCTTCTGAAACACACATGGAACTCAAAGGCCAAAGAATCACTGGCCAGTACACCAAGTGGCAGGCAGCTGAACAGTGTCAGATACTTCCTCCATCGCTACTCAAGATCTGAGGTTGTTAGCAGTCCCTAACTGCTGATGATTGGGCATATTTCCTTTTATCAGTGAGTTCCTCTGCCTGCTTTCCTTGATGGGGAGGTTAGTTGTGTTATATCTGGAAAGGGTTAGGAAAAGAGAGATTATCAGTGGTTGTCTTTCAGATTTAATCAGGTGAAAGCCAAAATGAGAACTCTATAGAAACTGGAAGTTCAAAGTGGAGATCTACTAAACTCAAACCAAATTATTTTAGTGCAGCTATTGATAGTAACATTAACTTCAAAAATGAAAAAAATGTGAGACAAATGCTAAATTGGATGAGATGTGGAACAATGGATATAAACTGAGACTGTCCCAGGCCAAATGGGACTGTAGAGCCGTCCTGGTTATACTACTTCTCACTAGATTATCATTTCTTTCTGTTTGTCTTTTTGAGAAAAGGTTGTACTCTGTCACTCTGGCTTGAGACTACCACGCCTGGCTAATTTATTTATTTATTTCTATTTTTATTTTTTTGTAGAGATGGAGTCTCAGTGTATTGCCCAGGCTGGTCTCAAACTCCTGGGCCCAAGTCATCCTCCCACCTCGGCCTTCTGAAGTACTGAGATTACAGGCGTGAGCCACCAGGCCCAGCCTATTACTTCTTAAACTGGATCCCATTTAATAACTCCACGTGTTCTTAACCAACATCCTAGAATAGAAATATCATGATGATGATGATATGGATGATGAACTTTTGACCCAGTTGATTACATATTCTCCTTAAAATGTTCTTCCCTCTTTTGGCTTCTGCAAGGGTGGGTGTTTCATCCTTACTCTATGTCCCTCCTCCTCTACCCAAGTCTAACTGTTAAGAGTGCTTCAGGGCTTGGATCCTAGGCCTGTCTCCCTTCTCTTCCTGCACTCACTCTTTTCTCTGTGGCAGCTGCTCTTGCCACACATGTACAGTTGTCTGGTGCACAGACATTTCATCTCACGTTTCCTACTATCCTGTGTCAAGAGATGGCTGCCAATCCTCCTCCTTACGTGTTGAGATATAGTTGCAATTCACTGTTCGGAACATTCAACAGTTTGCCATGTGTTACTACACTGTTGGTTTGCCCCCAGGGTGGTGGACACAGGGAATACGCCATTCTGATCCCCCTGCAAGGAAGGACTTGCTGCTGAGCTGTGAAGAATATGCTCAGAATCAGATGTCAGCTACTGCAGGGTCTGCCTCCACTTCAGGTCATGAGGTCATGCTCTCTCCAGGGCAGCCTGCTTCCAGTGATAGAGAGAGGGGGATGAAGGCCAGCCTTATCAACCCATTGGGGGACACTCTGATGGCAACAGTCACTCCAGACCTTCCTGTGGGGTTGGCCAAGGCTTTGTTGGGCTGGCATCACCGTTGTTGGGATGCATCTTGCCTCCTACCCCTTCCTATCACGGGTATTGATTGATTTCTAAATAAACATCTTTCACTGCAAATTCTACCTCAGCGTGTTTTGGCAAAACCCAACCTGTGACAGCCCTCTTCCTTCCCTTATAGCAACTACAACTGAACTACACAAAGTCCAGGGCAACACCGTGGTATAAGCTTAGATGCCTTCCTGCAGCTCAGTGCGGCTGAGCCAATCCAGCTCTCCCACAATAGCCTGCACTTGGCAATGATGGTTCTCCCATCCTATCCCATAGCCACAGGAAAGGCCACATGTGTGGACTTGGGAAATGTGAAGCAGGGAAAACTTCATGATGAAGGCTGGATTTGAGCTGAATGCTTCAAAGTAAGGGAGAGGGAAGGGGAAATAAAACGAATACCAACTGAGCCTTATGTCTCAGGCTCCCTGCTAGGAACTCTACTTGCTTTTGTTCATTCATGCTCTGCTCACAATAATACTATCAGGTAGGTGGTTCTATTGCCAACAAAAATTTAAAAAAATAAGTACCATTGCTGGTGATTATACCACTGATGAAAATGACAAAATAGAAGTAAGTACCATTGATTACATAGTAGTATGTAACACGTAGTGTTCTGGGCCTTCACATTCATTATTATCTCATTTAAGATTAAAAGTCCTCCAGGCGTGGGAAACTTTCAGTTGCTGTTTTTTTTTTTTTGGTATTATTCCCCGTTGGAGATGGAGTTTCACTCTTGTTGCCCAGGCTGGAGTGCAATGTTGCAATGTCAGCTCACTGCAACCTTCACTTCCCAGGTTTAAGTGATTCTCCTGCCTCAAGCCTCCCAAGTAGTTGGGATTACAGGCATGCACCACCACACCCGGCTACTTTTTGTATTATTAGTAGAGATGGGGATTCATCACATTGGCCAGGCTGGTCTCAAACTCCTGACCTCAGGTGATCCACCTGCCTCAGCCTCCCAAAATGCTGGGATTACAGGCGTGGGCCACCATGAAACATTCAGATTTTAAGGATGCTCACCGACCTCCTAGTCTCTTACTTTCTAGTACCAGGGCTGATGGATTTCACTTAGGATCAACTTTTATGAGACTCATTCTCCCAGCAATTCTACACAAATTTATTATGAGACAGCAGACCACGTTCGAGGCCCATGTAGAGTTGAGAATTCCCCCAAATGATCCCTCCTTTTACTCCTCCCTTGCTGACCCTGATTCACTCAGGAGCTCTGTGAGAAAGCTGAGGGTCAGAGAAAATGAGGAATTCAACTTAGCTCACACAGCTAGCAAACCGTAGTTTACAACGTTGACCTGACCCCTCAGCCAGGGTTCCTGACCCCTGTGTTGGGTTATCTCCTATGGGACTTTGATTTTTTTCTTTTCTTTTTTGAAGCATAGTGTTTTTGTCTTTTCTTAGGTGTCAGGGCAACAGTAAATAAAAAATTAATTTAGATGCAGGGAGGCATCTAAGCTTATCAGGAAAAACTTTGCAAGTAAAACCACGTGCCTATATTTACAGAAATTAAAGACTTTAAAATAAATAGCAGTTAAATTACAAAATTGGGCAATAGCTGGGCGTGGTGGCTCATGCCTGTAATCCTAGCACTTTGGGAGGCCAAGGTGGGTGGATCACCTGAGGTCAGGAGTTCAAAACCAGCCTGGCCATTATGGTGAAACCCCATCTTAAAAAAAAAAAAAAAATTGGGCAATAGACGTGATTTTTTTTCTCTACTCAGTGATGTAGATAAAAGAAACACATTTTTGTATTTTATCGGTTACTTACTTTAGTTACCATTTATTAATCTTCTGAATGTGCTTCTTTTAAACAACTTTATTGAGGCATAAGTGACATATAATAAGCTACATATATTTAAAGTGTACTATTTATTTTTAGGAAACTTTAGCAGGAATAAAGTGTACAATGAGTTACGTTTTGACAAGTGCGTATATGAAACAATTGTGTTGCTTTATGCCGCCCAAAGTCATTTGTAGCTACCGCGACACCCACAGACATGCCAACCCAGGACAGGCACTAAGCCTAGTGGCTTTGGTGCAGGTTCATGTTCGCATAAAGGCCACCGGGTGAGTAGGTTCGCTGAAGAAAGACTTCAACGCACCTACTGCCCGCAAATCCGAAGCGCCACCTTTAGGCATAAAGCGCAGCACTTCATCCTTCTTTTCCCGCAGAGGCCGTAATTAACTGGTAAGGACAGCAAGCTACTCTTGGCGCCAAAGCCGAGAATAGAGCAGTATCACGCAGTAAAAACAAACTGCATTTAAAGCTGAGGCCTCCAGGGGGAGAAAGGTCCTGGAGGAATGCCTAGAAAGCGGCCAAGCCGCCAGAGTCACTAGCTCAAAGTACAGTAGTGGCTTTGCTGAGCAAGGTCGCCTTGACCGCTGGCAGCGAGTGCGGCCTCTCACAGCTGCAGCCGGCCCCCAAAAGGTACCAAACGCAAGAGACACAAAAGGTCAATGTTTCGCCCATATCGAAGTGTTCCTGGTCCGCAACCCTGACCCACGTTCCTAAAGGCGTGCCAGCCCGGCCCGGATGCCCCTCCTTCCACCACCCTCTCAGGGCTCCGCCCAGTGAAGAAACCAAAGGATTGATGAAAACCGACGCTCCTCTTCCCTTTAACAGCGCCAAAAGTGGGTGGAGAGGGAAGGGAAGGCTAAACACGTCTGATTAGTTTCGTTTTTATTAAAATCTTCACGTGATTGCCCGACTCTTGACTCAGCGGTTTCTCCAAACAGCCTCCTTTATTTATTGGTTTGTCATCACCGCCTTCATCTTTTCTTGTACAGTCCTACCTACAGTTTTGAACATTTAAACGGAATTCCTCCATTCGATACAAAGAGCAAATAAATTTTAAACCTTTAAAAATGAAGATCAAGATTTGATTTCTAAAAATTCAATTTACTCAATTCATTTAGCCAAATTCATTTCAAGCCCAGGAATGACAAGATAGGGGTTTTAAATAATCACTTGACACGAGGGTCCTCCCTCATTCCCCACAGAAGCAACTGCCACACATTTTCTTTTTTTTTTAAAGACAGGGTTTCACCATGTTGGCTAGGCTGGTCTTGAACTCCTGACCTCAGGTGATCCGCCCGCCTCAACCTCCCAAAGTGCTGGGATTACAGGCGTGAGCCACCGCGCCCGTCCGCATTTTCTTAAAAGGAACATCAGGGCCGTGCGAGGTGGCTCACGCCTGTAATTCCAGCACTTTGGGAGGCAGAGGTGGGTGGATCATGAGGTCAGGAAATCGAGACCATCCTGGCCATGGTGAAATCCAGTCTCTACTAAAATACAAAAGATTAGCCGGGCGTGGTGGCGCGCGCCTGTAGTCCCAGCTACTAGGAGGCTGACGCAGGGGAATTGCTTGAATCTGGGAGACGGAGGTTGCAGTGAGCCGAGATCGAGCCACTGCACTCCAGCCTGGTGAAAGAGCCAGACTCTGTCTCAAAAAAAACAAACAAACAAACAAAAAAAAAACACCATCAGCTTTTCTCACTCTTCTACCTTGGTTCTGGATTATTACAGACTCTTCTTCCCTTCCTTCCTTTCCTTCCCTCCCTCTCTCTCCCTTCTTGCCTCCCTCCCTCCCTTCCTTCCTTCCTTTCTTCTGTCCCTCCCTTCATTCTTCCATTGACTAATAAAAGCTGTATATATTTACAATGACATTTTGATATATTTGATACATTTATACATTATGGCATGGCTAAATAAAGCTAATTAACATATCTATTACCTCCCATACTTTTTTTTAATGGTTCAAGCACTTAAAATCTATTTAGCAATTTTTTCTTTTCTTCTCTTTTTTTGAGACAGTCTTGCTCTGTCCCCCAGGCTGGAGTGCAGTGGTGTGATCTTGGCTCACTGCAACCTCCATCTCCCAGGCTCAAGCCATTCTCCCACCTCAGCCTCTGGAGCAGCTGGGACCACAGGTGTGTGCCACCACGTCCAGCTATTTTGTGCATTTATTTGTAGAGACGGGGGTTTTACTATGTTTCCCACACTGGTCTTGAACTCCTGGGCTCATACGATCCTACCGCCTCAGCCTCCCAAAGTGCTGGGATTACAGATGTGATCCGCCGAGCCTGGATACTTAGCAATTTTCAATCCATAATATATTGTTATTAACTGTAGTTACCATGTTGTATAATAGATCTTATAGACTCGTTCTTAAGCAAATGAGTGATTAGATTAAAAACTTGTTAAACAGTTGTCTTAGAATTTTTTCTCATTCCGCAGTGACAACTCAATAGTCACCCCAATAATGACAATTCTGAAAAGTTTTGTGCAAATCAAATTTTAAAAACAACCCTTGATTTTGTTTTTAAAGTTTATTCTAATCTTTCTTAAAATTTAATTTTATTATTTTGTTTTGAGACAGAGTCTCACTTGTTCACCCAGGTTGGAGTGCAGTGGTGCGATCTTGGCTCTTTGCAACCTCTGCCTCCTGGGTTCGAGTGATTCTCCTGCCTCAGCCTCTGGAGTATCTGGGACTACAGGCACGCACCACCACGCCCGGTTAATTTTTGTATTTTTAGTAGAGATGGGGTTTCGCCATGTTGGCCAGGCTCATCTCCAACTCCTGACCTCAAATGATCTGCCCACTTCCACCTCTCAAAGTGCTGGGATTACAGGGGTGAGGCCATATTTTTTTTTCCCCAGGAAGCCTTCTTTTTGACAAAAGGGGAGCACCTGGCCATATTTTAATCTTGACAATAAAAGTAATGCACACCCATTATAGAAAATGTAGACAGACAATTCAAAAGAATAAAAGGAAATTATTTACAATCTTCACACTCAGAAACAATCTGTTAATAATTTGGTGTCTTTCCTTCCAGTCTTCTTATCATGGATTTTGTTTGTTTTTCTTTTTTTTATAGCCCTTAAATTGGTATATAATATTATGGATTTTTAAAAACAATTGTAATTATACAATTTTGTTTTAAACTTTTCCCATTACAATGTTATCATTTTCCCATTTTGTTAAGAACATAACTTTTAATGACTGTTTAGTAGTTCATTGTATGAACTGAATGTTGATCATTTAATCTCAGTTTCTCCATTTTTGGACATATGAGTTCAATTCTGTATTCAATTGAGCAAACTATTTAAAATAACCGGCTGAACACGGTGGCTCACACCTGTAATCCCAGCACTTTGGGAGGCTGAGGTGGGCAGATCATTTGAGGTCAGGAGTTCCAAACCAGCCTAACCAACATGGTGAAACCCCATCTCTACTAAAAATACAAAAAAAATTAGCCAGGCCTAGTGATGCATGCCTGTAGTCCCAGCTACTCGGGAGGCTAAGGCAGAAGAATTGCTTGAACCCAGGAGGCGGAGGTTGCAGTAAACCAAGATCGCACCTCTGCACTCCGGCCTGGAAGACAGAGTGAGAACTCTGTCTCAAAACAAAACAAAACCCCTGTAGTAAGTTCTTTATATAAAGTGATGCATCCTTTGAAATGTGAGAAGCCACTCCCAGGCCCAGTCTACTTTTATATGTTTGAGTTCTCATTTATTGAAATTTGTTTAAGGTAAAAACACATCTGAACTTTTTTTTTCTGTTTTTTAAATTTTGGAGTTGTTTGAGGTTTTCCTACAAATTTATGTTTTAAAAATAAAAACCCCAAATTATCGTTCTAAGCATCTTTTGTGTTTTTCTGAAGCATTTCAACATCATATATATTGGTAAGTACCTAGATGAAAAGAGTGATTGTACTCCCTCTCTACTTATTCCTCCCCACTGAAGAGAGAAGAGAAACTTGGAGAGAATTGGGTGCCCATAGAATAGCAATTAGGGTTGGGGCTTGGGGCGGTGGGGGTAGGGAGGAAAGGGACTGAGTGGACATCAGGTGAGTTAAGGCAAGTGAAAGGTAGTATACCTGCCTCTAAAAGTTTGTAGCCTAGCCAGCCAAAATAAAAACTGGTGTGTAATATTTGGAGAAGCATATTCTAAGTCACATAATGTCTTATTCTCTTATAGCCCCACTCCAGAATCTGGCTTAGTAATAGGCACCGAGAAGATAATAAATTCATTAATTTGACAGTATTTATTGAGTATCTGCTATGTACCAGGCACTGTTCTTGGTGCTTAGGGATATAAGAGTGAACATAAAACACACCAATCCCCTCACTTTGTGGCATTAACATTTTAATGAGGGAAGACAGTCAGCGGACAACATTAGTAATTAAATTCTATTTTGTGTTAGAAGGAGGTAAGTGCTATGAAAAAATGGACAGGAAAAGGGAGTCTGAAAGTGTGTTGAGGGGGTGGCATGGGTGGGAGGGGGTTCTCAGTGTTCAATAGCATAGTCAGAATAGGCTTCATTGAGAAAGTAACAATTAAAGCAAAGACTTGAAGGAAGTGAGAGCGTTACCCATCCAGATACCTGAAGAAAGAAAGTTCTAGGCAGAGCAGTCAGTGTCAAGGCCCTGGAAGCGCGAGTGTACCTGAAGAACAGCCGGACAGCCAACGTGGTTGGAGAGAAGCCAAACTGATTGATTAAAGGAATAAATGGCTAGACACATGATCACAAAGCGAAGTGTTAGAAGTATGAAAAAAATCCTACCCATACAATAAATGAAAGGGATAATGAGGGCTGGGTGTGGTGGCTCACGCCTGTAATCCCAACAATATTGGAAGGCCAACGTGGGCAGATCACTTGAAGTCCAGGACTCGAGACCAGCCTGGCCAACATGGTGAAACCCCATCTCTACTAACTATATGCAAATTAGCTGGGCATGGTGGTGCACACCTGTAAGTCCAGCTACTCAGGAGGCTGACTCAAGAATCGCTTGAACCCAGGAGGTGGAAGTTGCAGTGAGCCAAGATCGCGCCACTGCACTCCAGCCTGGGTGGCAAAGTGAAACTCCATCTCAAAAAATAAACAAATAAATAAATAAAGGTCTGAGTACTTGAGCAACTGCTGAGTTGGAAGGAAGTTATCGGGTAAGTTCTAGGTATACACCCTGAAACTTGAGTTGTAGAAGGGAGGGGAGGATGCAGAAGGGATATAAAATGGAGCCAGAGCCTCAAACTGCCCCACAATCATTGTCCAGACTTACAGGTTTCTGGTGGACTAGATAAGAAACCACAGTCTTGAAACTCTGGGACTTTTGTTAACTGGCGAAGAAAACAAACAAAAAAAATGCCCAAAATAAAATAAAAACTGCATTTTTAATCAACATTTGCTTTCTTTTTTTGTTTTTAGATGGATTTTTTTTAGACGGAGTCTCTCTGTGTCGCCCAGGGTGGAGTGTTTAATCAATATTTTCTAAATGCCAATTTCAGGGGCAAAATGCTCAAAGCCCCACCTCTTCCCCCTTCCCTCCCTCCCTCCCTCTTTTCTTTCTTTTTCTTTCTTTCTTTCTTTCTTTCTTTCTTTCTTTCTTTCTTTCTTTCTTTCTTTCTTCCTTCCTTCCTTCCTTCCTTTCTTCCTTTTTCTTTTTTCTTTTTGTGAGATGGGGTCTCATTCTGTCACACAGACTGGAGTGCAGTGGTGCAATCATAGCTCACTGCAGCCTCCATCTCCTGGGCTCAAATGATCCTCCTGCCTCAGCCTCCCAAGTAACTGGGACTATAGGCACACACCACCACACCTGGCTAATTTTTTTTTTAGACGAAGTCTCACTCTGTTGCCCAAGCTGGAGTGCAGTGGTGTGATCTTGGCTCACTGCAACCTCTGGGATTAAAGAGATTCTCCTGCCTCCCGAGTAGCTGGGATTATAGGTGTGTCACACCATGCCTGGCTACTTTTTGTATTTTTAGTAGATATGAGGTTTCACCATGTTGGCCAGGCTGGTCTCCAACTCCTGACCTCAGGGAATCTGCCGGCCTTGGCCTCCCAAAGTGCTGGGATTATAGGCCATTCTGATTGATGTGGAGAGAAAGGGGCAGGGTACCCCCTCTGAGATACCAGCCCTGAGCCCAAGGACTCCATGGAACACACTTTGAGAAACACTGATGTAGTTCAAATCCTTAGACAGTGGAGGAACATGTGCTCCAAAGAGATCAAGTGGCCTGAACAGGCCGTAGAGTGAGTAGTGGTCAAACAGGGATGAGAAACCAGCTCCCCTGATTTTTATGCTGAGGAGAGTGAGCAACTCTTAGTTGTGAGCACTATGCTAGATGTGGCATCATGGTGATGCCTCAGCAGGGCCTGTGAGATCCAGCACTTAGGTTTCATCTGGATGACTGATGTCTCCATCCTGGTTTACAGGTCTTCCAATGGATGTGCCTCTCCCTGGAAGCTACCCAGGATTTCAGAAATCACTGCATCTGGGAAGAAAGGATTAGAAAATATGGTCTGGAAAGGGATAGAATCAAGTAACTTGTATTTATTCTGTGTGTGTGCGTGTGTGTGTAAGACAGAAAGACAGAAACAGGGAAACAGTGTGAGGAAAACACACACACACACACACACACACACAGAGAAACAAAGAAAGAAAGGGAAATAAAGGAAGGAAAGGAGGGAGGAAGGAAGGAAGGAAGGAAGAAAGGAAGGAAGGGAGGGGGGAAGGAAGGGGGAGGGAGGAAAGGAGAAAGAAGGAAAGAAAGAAAGGAAGAAATGAGGAAGGAAGGAAGGAAGGAAGGAAGGAAGGAAAAGAAAGAAAGAAGGAAGGGGCCAGCATGGTGGCTCATGCCTGTAATCTTAGCACTTTGGGAGGCTGAGGCGGGAGGATCACCTGAAGTCGGGAGTTTGAGGCCATCCTGACCAACATGGAGAAACCCCGTCTCTACTAAAAATACAAAACTAGCCGGGTGTGGTGGCACATGCCTGTAATCCCAGCTACTCAGGAGGCTGAGATGGGAGGATTGCTTGAACCTGGGTGGTGGTGGTTGCGGCGAGCCGATATGGTGCCATTGCACTCCAGTCTAGGAAAAGAGCAAAACTGTCTCAAAAAAAAAAAAAAAGAATTATAAAATATTAAGGATGATAAAGTGCAATAAAATATATATATTAAAGAAAAAAAGGGAATATATACATATATTAGGAAAAAGAAAACCCTGCCCTTATATGCAGATAACATTACTCTCTATATAGAAAATCCCAAGGAAGCTACAAAAACATTCCTATAAGTACAGTTCAACAAAGTAATAGGATGTAGGATAAACATATAAAAATCAATTATATTTCTACATACTAGGGACATAAAAAAATATGAAGGATGAGAATGGCTCTCAGGTCAACTGGCTCCCTTGTTCAGTGTGCACCAGTGAGAAGTCCCTTATACAGTAATCGATCATATTTGTTAAGTGTTTACTGCACATCAGCATTTTCCATGTGCCTCATTTAATCCTTACAACAATCCTATGTGATGGCTAATACTATTATCATCTTCATCTTATAAGTGAGGAAACTGAGGACCAGAGGTCACACAGCTAGTGAGTGGTAGAGGAAGGAAAGAAATCTGGGTGGTCCAAGGCCAGAGCTCAGGCTCTTCTTTTTGTTTTTTTGAGATGGAGTCTCGCTTTGTCACTCAGGCTGGAGGCGCTATCTCGGCTCACTGAAACCTCCACCTCCCGGGTTCAAGCGATTCCCCTGCCTCAGCCTCCCGAGTAGCTAGGACTACAGGCAAGTGCCACCATGCCGGGCTATTTTTGTTGTTGTTGTTAAGTAGAGATGGGGTTTCACCGTGTTAGCCAGCCGAACTCCTGACCTCGTGTTCCACCCGCGTCAGCCTCCCAAAGTGCTGGGATTACAGGCGTGAGCCACCATGCCCGTCAGGCTCCTCTTAATAACCACACTATACTGTCCCTCTGTAAATGATCAAAGAGATGCACACAAGAGACCAACTAGTGTTTTATTTATTTATGTATTTTGAGATGGAGGCTTGCTCTGTCACCCAGGCTGGAGTGCAGTGGTGTGATCCTGGCTCACTGCAACCTCCACCTCCCGGGTTCAAGCGATTCTCCTGCCTCAGCCTCCTAAGTAGCTGGGATGACAGGTGCACGTCCACGCCACCACACCCAGGTAATTTTTGTATTTTTAGTAGACACGGGGTTTCTACTTGTTGGTCAGGCTAGTCCTGAACTCCTGACCTCGGGTGATCCACCTGTCTTGGTCTCCCAAAGTGCTGGGATTACAGATATGAATCACCATGCCCAGCCCCAACTAGTGTTTTAATTTCGAAGAAGCAAATTCCTGCCGTCAGCTATGTCCCTATCTCCTCCAAATTGGAGGGACAGGGAGAGATATGTGTCTTAATTTGTATATGGAGAGGGAGATCAGATGCACAAAGGGGATAAAGTGACTTTCTTAAGGTCGCATAATAATGTGATGGCTGGCCAGGCACGATGGCTCATGCCTGTAATCCCAGCACTTTGGGAGGCTGAGGCGGGCATATTACCTGAGGACAGGAGTTTGAGACTAGCCTAGCCAACATGGCGCAACCCCATCTCTACTAAAAATACAAAAAAAAAAAAAAAAAAAAAATTAGCCAGGCATGGTGGCGCACACCTGTAATCCCAGCTACTCGGGAGGTTCAGGCAGGAGAATCGCTTGAACCTGGGAGGCAGAGGTTGCAGTGAGCTAAGATCATGCCATTGCACCCCAGCCTAGGAGACAAGAGCAAAATTCTGTCTCAAAAAAATAATCTGATAGCTGAATGGGTTCCGAAAATCTAGTTCAGCATTGCAACTGCTGGCCAGATGAGCAATGCTTATCTTGTGGCACGTTTCCAGTTTTCAAAACAGTAACATAAGTCTAAATGGCTTATTAAAATTCTCTGTAAAATAAAATGGTGTTGTTCTGTGATGCAATCCCTATACTAACCACATGGTGATGCTGCAGACAGATCTAGAGATTTGAGGAGAAGGGGTTTAAGAATATTTTTTATAATTGTAAATAATGGTACAGCTACACAATTAAAGATTATGCAGCCTTTTAAAAGAATGAGGTAAAGCTACAGATTTGTAAGAAAAATCTTCAAAATATGCCACTAAGTGAGAAAAGTAAATCACTAAACAATATAAAGAACACACTCATATTTGCCTATTTTTTTTAAAAGAATATAAATATATATGCTGATACATATATGATGCTTTTCCGCAGAGTAGAAAAAAACGACCAATAACAGTTATTACTTTGGGGAGTGGGACTGGTGTCCAAGAGAGGGGAAAGGGTGGCTTTTTGGATAACTTTTTGCGGGTGGCGGTGGTTCAAGTGATTCTCCTGCCTCAGCCTCCTGAGTAGCTGGGATTACTGGCATGCACAAACACACCTGGCTAATTTTTGTATTATTACTGTAGACAGAGTTTCACCATGTTGGCCAGGCTGGTGTTGAACTCCTGACCTCAGGTGATCCACCCGACTCGGCCTCCCAAAGTGCTGGGATTACAGGCATGAGCCACCTTGTCCGGCTCATAACTTTTAAAGTGATTTGATTTTAATAATTTATATTAATTTAAAAATCATTACCAAAAATCCATTTGTTGTACAACTTTAAATACTGCAGAAGTGCATAAGTTAATAAAAATCTCTTTCTTTCATGTCTTTTTTTTTTTTTGAGACGAATTCTTGCTCTTGTTGCCCAGGCTGGAGTGCAATGGTACAGTCTCAGCTCACTGCAACCTCCGTCTCCTGGGTTCAAGCGATTCTCCTGCCTCGGCCTCCCAGGTAGCTGGGATTACAGGCATGCAGCACTATGCCTGGCAAATTTTGTATTTTTTTTTAGTTGAAACAGGGGTTTCTCCATGTTGGTCAGGCTGGTCTCAAACTCCCGACCTCAGGTGATCTGCCTGCCTCGGCCTCCCAAAGTGCTGGGATTAAAGGTGTGAGCCACCGTGCCCGGCTTCTCCTTCATCTCTTAATCCTGTTCCCCAGAGGCCAGAGAGCCCCTGCTGAGAGTCTGAGACCTCATTTCTCAGGATGTGGTCTCCAGACCAGCAGCATCAGATCACCAGGGAAGTTGCTAGAAATGCAGATTCTTGTGTCCTACCCCACACCTGTTGAACTCCACTGTGGGGCCCAGTAATCTGTGTTTTAATGAGCCCTCCAGTGAGTGTGTTGTATGAACCATTTTGTTTTAGCAGATTGGATCAGGTCTTTCGGCAGGAGAGGCTGAGAATACTACCTGCTGGGAGAACTAACAATTCAAAGTGGCATGTTTCCATTTATCCAGAGAGCTCTGGCTCGAGTTGGCAGCCCCTTGAGCCCACTGTGACCTCGATGTGGGGTTGAGTGATGACCATACTGTCATCCAGACAGTAGGTATTAAAGGTATTATCCAGAAAAAAGGAAGTGCCAGAAGGAGACAGGAAAAAGAGAGATTGTAGGAGAAACTAAAAGAAGGATGAGTAGGGAAAGGAAAAATGGGGCAGAGAAAAAGAGAATGCAATTAAGAAAAATAAAGATTCTATGGTGGCAAATAGATGATACCAATACCGCAGGGTCACTCATTTATTTATTTATTTTTATTATTTATTATTATTTTTGAGACAGGGTCTCACTCTGTCACCCAGGCTGGAGGGCAGTGACACCATCTTGGCTCACTACATCTGTCTCCCAGGTTCAAGCAATTCTTGAACCTCAGCCCCCTAAGTAGCTGTGTTTACAGGCATGTGCCACCACCCCCAGCTAATTTTTGTATTTTTTGGTAGAGACAGGGTTTCACCATGTTGGCCAGGCTGGTCTTGAACTCTTGACTTCAAGTGATCCTCCCGCCTCAGCCTCCCAAAGTGCTGGGATTACAGGCATGAGCCACTGCACCTGGCCCATTATTTAATAACTATTTATTATTCTTCCATTCTAAACCTCTGCACCTTTAAGTTCATTTCCTCCACTCATCCCCACATTTTATTGACTATCATTCACCAAATCTGACAGGGTCATTTCTTACACCATTCAGTATGTCGACATTCAGGGAAATGTTTGCCAGTGAGTCCCTGCTCTTTGGCCAAAAAGTCATGCACTCTCAAAGCTGCTGAAAAGAGTCTTAATATATCTATGATGGTAGGGGACAGTGTCGGGGGACTGCTGAGGAGTTTGTGCACTGGGGTGGTATGAGGCATATTCAGGAGAACGCATAAGAGCACCCTAGAAACAGCAGTATCAACAATCACGTCAATCCACGTGAAGCTTAGATTGGAGGGGATCTCACAGATTTCCTCAAACACTAATCCCAGTCTCACGTATACTGTGCATCTACCACTGAAAGCCAAGGAAAAGGTCCTTCAATCTGAGGCAGGGTAATGGGAGACAGTATACAAAAAGGGATTTTTCTCACAGTGTTTTTTTGGGGAAAACGTTAAACAATTCTGAGTGTGGGAGCTCAGAGCAAACAAAGATTTGAGAATTTTTAGCCTATTTATTCTGATAAAATACCCAGCACGTATCTACAACTTTCAAAACGCTGTGTCTCATGACGGTGCTGTCCCAGTCAAGGAGCCAGCATTCGTTATTTGCCTGAGGGAAAGGTTGTGATGGAGGTGAGAGTGGATTTTGCTTGTCAGGCTGCTCATATTTCACTGTGTTCCTTTATTTTTTTAATTTGATGACACCTTCAAGAGCTAAAGGGCAACAATTTATTACACCAGATATTTGACAAATTGGGACAGTATTTTATTTTAATTGATAGAGACAGGGTAGCACTCATTTGCACAGGCTGGAGTGCAGTAGTGCCATCACAGAGTACTGCAGCCTCAACCTCTTGGGCTCAAGCGATCCTCTCGCCTCAGCCTCCCTGGTAGCTGAGAGTATAGGTGTGCACCACCATGCCTGGTTATCCTTATATATAAATATAAATATATGTATATGTATATATATATTTTTTTCTTCAGTGACAGCGTCTTGCTCTGTCACCCAGGCTGGAGTACAGTGGTGCAAATATGGCTCACTGCAGCCTCCACCTCCTGGACTATAACAGTCTTCCTGCCTCAGCCCCCAGGTAGCTGGGACTACAGGTGCACAGCACCACGCCCAGCGAATTTTTTATTTTTTGTAGAGATGGGGTTTCACCATGTTGGCCAGGATGGTCTCAAACTCCTGAGCTCAGGCAATCTGCCTTCCTTGGCTTCGCAAAGTATTGAAATTACAGACGTGAGCCACTGTGCCTGGCCAATTTTTTAAATATGAACATTTACTCACATAGAATCCTTGAATTATAAAGTTGGTGCCACCTTAAGAGATCATCTGAGGCCCACCAATATTGCTTTGGGGAGTTTTGAGAAAAACACCATGCTCAGGCCTGACTCCAGGCAGACTGAATCTGAATCTCAAGGAATGTGACCAAGGGGGATTTCCACTTTTAAAGCTTCACAGCTGATTCCAACATGCAGCCAGGATCAAGAAACAGCTTTAGTTTCACTATTTCATTTTACAGATAAAGATATAGAAGTTCAAACAGATGAAGTGACCTGCCTAAGGTCACACTACCAGTAAGTAGTGCCTGACAACCAACTCCTCTGACTGCCAATACAATGTTCTTTCCACTATGTTCTTTTTTTGTTTCTTCTTATAGAAAGAACTTAGGGTTTTACTGAACATTCAAGTTATGCGATTTACAATTGAGAGAGAAGAGCTAGAGTTCAGTAAATATTGGTGGGGCATCTTCAGAGGGCTCAACTCAATTGTGGGTTTTCTGAAGACTACTATGCCCAGGGCATTGCTCCTGCCAAGTGTTACTGATGGCAGTCAAATGACGTTTTGCTAAAGGCAATGACTAATACTGTATTCAGTGTTCATTAGTGTTGTGCTGGGCAAGTCACTTGCTCCTGAATTAGTTTCACCTGTGGTAGAAAACATTCATTGACAAATGTTCTCACTTTCAAGAATTAATTACATTAAAGCAAACAATAGTGGGGGAGATCAGTGGTTCTTAATATTTGAGTCAGGGTGGGGGTTAGGGCGGGGAGTCACAGGACTAGTGAAAGCTACAAACTTCCCCACAAAAAGACACATAAATGTTGCATGTAATTTCTGAGGATTTACCAACACCTCCCCCAGTCTGTCTAAACTCGCACATACGCTCCAGATTAAAATCTGAACTAGATGATTTCTGAAGCTCTCTTTTAGTGTTTCTCAAAGTGTGGCCCATGGACCACAGAATCACAATCACTTGGGGTGTTTGTTAAAGAAAAGAAGAGATTCATATGACTGCCATAGACCTACTGTTTCAGAATCTCTGGGGAATGAGGTACAGGAATCTTTATGTAAAAAAAAAAAAAACCAAAACCAGATGGTTCTTTTGGAAACTAACACTTGAGAATCAGTGCTTTATTCCTACTTGAGATTTTTAAATGCTTTCATCTGTTGAATATTTTAGGTTTTGTCTGTTCATCTATCAAGTATAGCAGACAGTATGCTTAGTATGAACTCAGTACAGAATATTTGTGTGTATGTACACAGGAAAAACATCTGGAAGTATAGATGTGGGTGTGTGTATATATATGTGTAAATATATATAACAATGTTAATAGTGGGAATATAGATGATCTCTATTTTTTCCCCTTTATCCTTCTGTTTTATTTCTCTCCCATTTTTCCCTGTGTTTAAAAAAAGATGCTTCTTGTTTCTGAGCTTGATTTCCCTATCTGAGAACAAGGTGCTGTAAGTAGGTGAACTTCAAGACCACGTCTGTTCTGATAGTTCGTGACTCTTTATACTACTCTCTGGGCTCCCTTGTCCATCTCACAGCATGAACTGCATAGGTAACAACAGTGTTTGGAGAATAAGCATGTATTATTTTTGTATGTATTACGTTTGAGATGCCTAGCAACCGTTTTTGCGCCAGCAAAATTTTTCTCTTCTTTGTCAAGGAGCCAAAACGGAAATAGTCTACTATCTACAGCCCTCAAAAGTTCCTCCTCTCTCCTTAGCCTTACAAAATGCCATCTGCCATGGGCATGGGCAAAGACTTCATGACTAAAACACCAAAAGCAATTGCAACAAAAGTCAAAATTGACAAATGGGATCTAATTAAAACAGCTTCCACACAGTAAAAGAAACTACCATCACAGTGAACAGGCAACTTGCAGAATGGGAGAAAATTTTTGCAATCTACCCATCTGACAAAGGTCTAATATCCAGAATCTACAAGGAACTTAAATTTACAAGAAAAAAAAATCAAAAACTGAGCAAAGGATATGAACAGACACTTCTCAAAAGAAGACATTTATGCGGCCAACAAAAATGAAAAAAAGCTCATCATCACTGATCACTAGAGAAATACAAATCAAAACCAAAATTAGATACCATCTCACGCCAGTCAGAATAGCGATTATAAAAAAGTCAGGAAACAATAGATGCTGGCAAGGCTGTGGAGAAATAGGAATGCTTTAATACTGTTGGACGGAGTGTAAATCAGTTCAACCATTGTGGAAGACAGTGTAGCGATTCCTCAAGGATCTAGAACCAAAAATACCATTTGACGCATGCACACGTATGTTTACTGCAGCAGTATTTAGAACAGCAAAAACTTAGAACCAACCCAAATGCTCATCAATGATAGACTGGATAAAGAAAACATGGCACATATACACCATGGAATACTATGCAGCCATAAAAAGGAATGAGATCATGTCCTTTGCAGGGACAGGGATGAAACTGGAAGCCATTATCCTCAGCAAACTAACACAGGAACAGAAAACCAAACACTGAATGTTCTCACTCATAGGTGGGAGTTGAACAATGAGAACACATGGATACAGGAAGGGGAACAACACACACCAGGGCCTGTCAGGTGGTGGGGGTCAAGGGGAGGGAGAGCATTAAAACAAATATCTAATGCATGTGGGGCTTAAAACCTAGATGAGTTGATAGGGGCAGCAAACCCCATGGCACATGTATATATATGTAACAGACAGGCACATTATGCACATGTATCCCAGAACTTAAAGTCAAATTTTTAACAATGAAAGAAAGAAAGAAAAAGAAAAAGAAAATGCCGTCCGCGCATATCTCTTAGGAGCATAAGAAGGGTTGTGAACCAAAAAGCCAGGGCGTGGTATCCCCGCCCACCTGCCTCTACATCACCACCCCTCTCGCCGCTTTCAAGCGTGGAGATTGGCTGTAAGCAAGAAAGAGCCCCGCCCCTAGTCTTATGACTCCCGCTGAAGCGCCGATTACTGGCTTTTGCAACGCTGTGGTCGGTGGTCACCCGTGCTCTTGACCCAGATCTAGCGAGCCTTTTCCCTGGTGTTGCAGGTCTTGTTGGACCGCCGCCGCCGCCTGTTCTGCGGAATCATGGTGTGCTTCCGCCTCTTCCCGGTTCCGGGCTCAGGACTCGTTCTTGTCTGCTTAGTCCTGGGTGAGTTGTCGGGCCCTCCCAATTAGTCTGTGCGCCTGGGCCTGGGGCGCCAGTTTAAAGACTACAACCTGAAAGACTGGTCCGAGGGTGAGGGGGTTGAGAGGCTCAGCAGCTGACACTGGGCGGCGGCGGTTGGCCCGGGGAGGCGAGGGGTGACCTAGAGAAGGCCTGACCGAGGAATGGCGGGGAAGAAGGGCCCAGGAGAGTAAGAAGGGGCCGGTAACGGGGGTGGACGCCGAGGGAGTAGGCTGGGAGGAGTGACGCGTGGAGAGGGTCGGAGTGGAAAGAGTAACTTGGGGAAAACACTGAGGAGTGAGCGTAGGAGGGTGGTACATGCAGATTTTGGGTGCTAGAGACAATTAGGAGAGTCCTGGTTTGTTGAGACCAGGGAAGAGTTTTGAAGATGGTGGTAAAACTATGGGGTGAGATAGGAAATTAAGAGAGGAGACCATGCCTGCCTGGAGTAGCTTGGGGGAAGAATATGGATGGGGGACAGATAGGACAGTAGAGCCTGAAGGGCAGGGGCAGGGGCAGGGGCAGGGGCAGGGACAGGGTTGGGCATTTTGTAGGTAGGAATTTGAGGCTGTGGAGAAAGGGTGATTCAGGAGATGAGGAGTGATGCTGGGTTTGAGTTTGGCAGTCACAGTTTTGAGGGGGAAGGAACCTAAGGTATCTGGGGAAATTTCCAGGAAAGAAAATGTGGACTCTACCTCTGGGGACTAAGGGGTTCGGTAGGAACTTTGATGGGGAGTGCATATCTACTTGGAGGTATTGAGGATGTCGATTTTCTCCCAATTTTGTTACTTCCTCCCAGCCAGGCACTGACAAAAAAATCCCCAGACGTTTCAGTTGGGAGGGCCTCCCACATGTGAGGTTTTGCGGGTAGAGTATCTGAGTTTGGTAGACTACCTCTTTGCCTTCAGAGTCTCTTGGTTTTTTTTTTCTTCCCCATCACACAACTAGCCTATTACCTCATTTTTGGGGGGTACAGGGAGCAGGTAGAAAACTTGCTAAGGATTGAGTTGTTACCAGGGCCTAAGAATGGCTGGATGGGACTCGTTGCAGTGGCTCAGGCCTGTAATCCCAGCACTTTGGGAGGCCGAGGTCGGTGGATCTACTGAGGTCAGGAGTTCGAGACCAGCCTGACCAACATGGTGAAACACCGTCTCTACTAAAAATACAAAATAACTGGGTGTGGTGGTGGGTGCCTGTAATCCCAGCTACTTGGGAGGCTGAGGCAAGAGAATGGCTTGAACCCAGGCAGTAGAGGTTACATTGAGCCAAGATGGTGCCATTACACTGCAGCCTGGGTGACAAGAGTGAAACTCTCTCTCAAAATAATGATAATAATAAAAGAATGGCTGGATGACTGTTTGCTGATTGTGTTGTACCTTAATAGATAATGGATCCCTAACAGCTTTCATGCCTAAAGGTGAACTTTGACCAGCGTGTCTCTTCCTGACCTGATTCATGCTGTGCTTGTTGCTACCCACCTGCTCTTGCTATTTGTGACCTAATAAAATAACATGAGGAGCAGACCCAGATGAGAGTGGGGAGGAAATAGACATATTAGGGGTCTGAGAAAGCAGTGAAAGATAGACATTTTGTAATTCACATTTCAGTAGAATAAAATCAACACCCTGGAATAGTGATTCTCAACCAGGGGACATTTGGCAGTATCTGGAGACATTTTTGGTTGTCACAACTGGGGGATTGCTTTTAGCATCTAGTGGGTAGAGGCCAAGGATGCTGCCAAACATCCTAACCAAGCACAGGGCAGGCCCTCACAACAAAGAATTATCTTCCTGAAAATGTCAATGGTGCCAAGGTTGAGAAACCCTGCTCAAAAACCATGGTATTGAAAGGATTCCTGATTATCTAATTCACTGACTCACAAGGACTTTTTCATAGGTCTGTGAAATCAAAACTTCAGAATAATGTTAAGAAGGTGTTTGTCCTTTTTGGCTGGGCACAGTGGCTCACGCCTGTAATACCAGCACTTTGGGAGGCCAAGGCTGGCAGATCACCTGAGGTCAGGAGTTCAAGACCAGCCTGACCAACCTGGTGACACCCAGTCTGTACTAAAAATACAAAAATTATATGGGTGTGGTGGCACATACCTGTAATCCCAGCTGCTTGGGAGGCTGAGGCAGGAGAATCTCTTGAACCCGGGAGGCGGAGGTTGCAGTGAGCTGAGATCATACCACTGCACTCCAGCTTGGGTAACAAGAGTGAAAGTCCGTCTCAAAAAGAAAAAAAAAGAAAGTATTTGTCCTTTTCACTCTTATCCTCTCACCAGTGTACTGCAGAGTTTTCCAGAGGCTATACAACCTGTGATGTCCTCACCACTTTGACGTTCTTGTATTTTATTCATTTCTCAGTTTTAATTTCTAATAATGTAATACCAATACATATGACTCACATAAACCTCTATGAGGTCCTCAGTGGATAAGAAAGTAAAAGGGTCCTGACACCAAAACGTTTGGGAACCCCTGATGTACTCCAACTGTTCACATGGTGCAGGAAAGTCTTCTGTACCACTTCTCAAAGGGGGCCATGACGCTTTGCTTGAATACTTAATTCTAAGCCTTAGCTGTACCTTGGAGCACTTACTGAGGGTGGACTGACCCTAAGAAAGGATTGTTTACAATGGAAAGTACCTTATCAGTGACTAGATCACATCTGACCAAGGCGTCTGTTAATCAGTAGTTCCCTGCCAATTGAGTCTGTGCACAAATACAACACTGTTATTGTTTAGAGAAAGTGAAAAAAATAATAGTTGTTCTACTTGTTGGCTTTCATGTCATTAAATTTTTTTAATTTTTTAATGAAAGCTTTTTTTGTTTTGTTTTTACAAAAGCAATGCTTACTCATTGCAGAAAATAAACATGCAAAAAGAAGCACATTAAAAAAAACCCATCAGCTCATCTGCTAGTTTGCCATTTATTGATGAGGACTAACTAGATTTATCCTCTTAGAAAATCCAAGGTTGATTCCCTCCTCCTTCAAGTTCAGAGCAGGATTTGGAGGAAGAAAAGTTAATAATGTACCTAGATCTGATTTTTAAGAGGTTCTAGGATGAAATAGAAACGATTTTTCTATACAGCTGCTTTTTTCTGATAGCTCTTGGCTCAGTGTGGAGCCCAAAGTCCTCCCGTATAGCTTTTTCTCTTAAAAATTTAGCAGTTGCTGGGTGGGTTTTACGCAAGTTACTTTTCTATATCAAAATGGATACCAAGGATAGGTTTTTGAAAACTCAGTGAATATTTGTAAAGTACCTACTATGTAGCTAGAACCGTGCCTGGGTACTGTAGAGGGTGACAATGAAGGAGGATCTGTCCTGAATTTATAGTGTTACTAGCACTAGTGCTCTAGCTGTGCCAGTTTGATTTCGTAACTTTATAACTCTATCCCAGCTTTACCTGTAACCTTTTAAAAACAGCAGCTTTAGCGTAAGTACAGAAAAGGATTCTTAGAGGCTATATATTGGTCTTTTTCATAGAGATTAAATTATGCTGGTGTTTATTTGGATGAATTGTCACTGACCGGCCAACTTTCTGAAGAAAAGCTATATGATTTAAAGGTGTTACAAAGTGGATAGTGGGTGAAAATCTTTTCTTTATATAATTGCCTAATTATGGTCCTTTTGTGACGTCATAGATTTCAGGATTCTTCTGTGGTTATTGACTCTTATAATTAGCTTGACTTCTGTTTTGTTGTTTTGTTGTTTTTGTTGTTGTTAGGGTTCAGGATTTTTTTTAAGTTTGAGTTTTTTCTGGGTGGGAAAAGCGTCACAGAATTATTCTAGTGTACGTCACTGGTAGGAGCCTCTCCCTTCCAAACGTGTTTACTGAGTGCCTATTGTGTCCCAGCCACTATACTAGGTGAAAGGGACAGAGCAATGGATAAGACAGATGAGGTCCCTGCTCTCATGGAGCTTATATTTTAGTGGCAGAAGAAAGCTCATCAGATACATAATACAATCTCAGATAGTGATAAACACTATGAAGGGAATGGGCATGGTGGCTCATGCCTGTAATTCCAGCACTTTGGGAGGTCAAGGCAGGCAGATCTCCTGAGGTCAGGAGATCAGCCTCGTCAGCATGGTGAAACCCCGTCTCTACTAAAAATACAAACATTAGCTGGGTGTGATGGCGGGCATGTATAGTCCCAGCTGCTCGGGAGGCTGAGGCAGGAGAATTGCTTGAATCCAGGAGGTGGAGTTTGCAGTGAGCCAAGATCATGCCACTGCACTCCAGCCTGGGGGATAAGAGCAAAACCCTGTCACAAAAAAAAACAAAATCACTATGAAGAAAATTATGCAGATAATGAGAAAGGAGAATGAATAGATGATAGGAATGGGTGATGGGGGATGATCCTTCTTTATATTATGTGGTCAGAGGGCCTTCCATTATTGGGTGACATTTGGGCAGAGACCTGGGTGTTGGCAGGAGGCCAGCCATGTGACCATCTGGGGAAATAGGAATAAATCTTAACATTTGCAGAATCTTAAGTTACTAACCTATTTTCCACTCTTTTTTTTTTTCTCCTGATTTTAGTCAAGTCTCTCCCATGGTAGCAGTCTCTAAGAGCAGCAACTATCTTATGTACTGTTATTTCCCATTGACTACCTAGTATAGGGCCTAGTACATTGTTAACCATTAGTAAATTTTTGTTGAGGATATTCGTTGGTGGGCACTAGGGATATGGTGGTAAACTAGACTAATTTAGTCTCTTTTTTCTTCCATGAATTTTAAATGATGTTTTGCAAGAAGTTCTTTTGGATTGAAAACTTCATGATCAGTGTGAAGCAGTACAGATAATTAGAAGTAATTTACTAAAGTATAATCCCATATAATAATGCTAGTCTCTTACCTGTACTCCTTCAGATATACCTCCACAGTCTTGAAGAGGGTAATACCGAGAATTAGTAGGTCTTTGGTGAGGAAAGTTAGGTTTTCACAAAGAACTACTCTCTCTCCTTTTGGAGGTTATCTGAAAGAGAGAGAATAAGCACTAAGATTTTTCTATAGACTTACCACATTTCATTTAACTGATAACTTTGATTTTGAGGTTGTGCCAAAATTATTCTAGCTATAATAGAGTACTAGAAAGGACAGGCTTGTAATCAGTTCATTAGTCGCTGATTATCATGTCTGATAGGGTTACAGATATTCAAATATGTCCCAAAAGAACAGTTTTCTTCCCCTGTATCTTTGGGTAGATTTTGTCTATAACCAGGGATTATTTTGCAACACTAGAGCTGATTTAAATGACCCCTGATGCAGGAAGACTGCTCTTCTATAGTTCAAAAGGATTCTGATCATAATTTCTTATTAAAGTGATCAGAGATACCCTCAGATCCAAAAGTATACTTTATAAGTACTTGTTGGTATCCTGCTGTGCATTGTAAAAGAATTCTGGAGGTCTGCGAAACACTGCTCAACAATTAGTATTTTCCGCTAGTTGATTAGTGTTAAATCTTGTTTCCTTACCTGCTCTCTGACCTTAAAGAATTAAGTAATTTTATAGCTTAAAAATATATTTTTATCAACTTTTAATGCTCCTTTTCATGTGTTCAACATTCTTAGCTTAAAATCGTATTACTTTTCTGTTTTAAGAAACTTACCAAAAAGCAAGGGTGTAAAGTCACTGAATGCAATGAGGGTATCAATTATTAGGAATTATAAAGAAGAAACAGTTAATCTGACTTAAACCTATAGGAAAACTATCACTCTGAACAGAAAACAAAGATAAATTGGTATCTAACTTGCTTGGCAAATTTCTTTTAGCTCTGAAGGGTTTATATGCTTTCAAAGAACCTATTGGAGAAATAAGCACTATAATTCTTAACAAGGGTAACTTCCCCAAGGTCTCATAGCTAGGAAGTAGGACTGCCTGATTTGAATTCTAGCTCTTCAACTCCAGGAACGGGGACTCCTAATCACTTCATTATATAATCAATCCATCATATCTTGGATCATTGTTTGATTTTTTTATTGGTTTTGTTTTATTGCTAGCATTATGTTCTTTCCCCCCGTCCTCCCCGATTTTGTGTGTTTATATTTTTTCAGCTACACTTGGGGTCAAATAAAACCTAACCACTTTTTGCAGCATCTTACACTTGGGGAAGTAAGGTCTGTGTTCTCTCTCTCTCTCTCTCCCCCTGCTCCCCGTGTGTGTGTGTGTGTGTGTGTGTGTGTGTGTGTGTGTGTGTGTGTGTTTGAGACAGGGTCTTATCCCATTGCTTCAGGATGGAGTGCAGTGGAGTGATCTTGGCTCACAGCAACCTCTGCCTCCTGGGCTCAAGCGATACTCCCACATCAGCCTCCCAAGTAGCTGAGACTATAGGCACACACCACCATGCCCAGCTATTTTTTTCTATTTTTAGTACAGATGGTGTCTTGCCAGGTTTCCCAGGCTAGTCTTGAACTCTTGAGCTTAAGCAATCTGCCCCCCTTGGCCTCCCAAAGTGCTAGGATTATAGGTGTGAGCCACTGCCCCGATGAGGTCTGCTTTCTAAAATAATCTGCGGGCTGGGCGTGGTGGCTCATGCCTGTAATCCCAGCACTTTGGGAGGCCAAGACGGGCGGATCACCTGAGGTGGGGAGCTCGAAACCAGCCTGACCAACATGGAGAAACCCCGTCTTTACTAAAAATACAAAATTAGCTGGGCACAGTGGCACATACCTGCAATCCCAGCTACTTGGGAGGCTGAGGCAGGATAATTGCTTGAACCTGGGAGGCAGAGGTTGTGGTGAGCCCAGATTGCACCATTGTACTCCAGCCTGGGTGACAAGAGCAAAACTCTGTCTCAAAAAAGAAAAAAATCTACAAATGACCTTTCTGGAAACAGGATTGAGAGGAAATTTGACTTTCAGAATGTTGATTTTGAGGCATACCTTTTTCTTTTATTTAGAGAATAAACTCTTAGCTCTATAATTACTCACTAAAATATATTCATCTATGGTTTTTTAATGTCATCAAGCCTTTTAAAAATTGGATGTTCTAAAATCAAACACAGCAATAAGGATGGAAATTGCTTGCTAGAGATTTTTTAACAAAGTATAAATATTTCAACTGTAAACTTACCTTTTGAGAAAAGCTCTGTTCCTAGCTTGAAGTCCATGTCAAGATTTATTGAGGTGAAAACTGACATGGGGTTTGAGGGAATATCCGGAAGACTGATAGGTTCAAGATTTGGAAGAACTAAAGGACTGGCCTCGCTGTAATTAGATTAAGCTATGTTTTGGGTCCCTATTGCAGTGTGTTTTCACTTTGATATAATCAGTCAGTAGTCATTGAAAATCTAATATGCATTCAACACTACTTGGAATGATAGATAGGAGATAGAGGAAAAGTAATACACATAGTGTCCCCTACCATGACACCTATGATAGATGACATTCATATAAAAGACACACTGCTAGGGGTTGTGGCATAGATCAGATCATCTGATCAAGGGAGCATATTAGAATTCAAAGGAGTGACAGAAATGTTATCTAAAGGGAATCTTGACTGTATCCATATATATCATTCATTCACAGATTTGGTACTTTTTTTATTAGTAACAAATTACTTGCTGTATACTATAATTTACCATAGCACACCAGTTTGTTATGAAGTGACAGTTGAAAACTGCTGTGTTGGAGCTTATGACAGTAGGAGGGACAGGATTTACTGCGATAAAATAACTGAATAATTCACGATAATATGAAATATACTGAAATGGGATATGCATTATGACTGCTCCTTGAGGGCTTTTATAGTCTAGGAAAGCTTTGTGGAGAAAATGGCTACTGAAAAAACAGATAGCATATCAGCCTAGGTTCTTAAGTGCAAGCAAGAGAAATAAAATCTGATTGATTTTAAGCGGAAAAGATTTATTAAAAAGATACTGGGATATAATGTATACCCTTTGGTCCTACAGTTTCATTCCTAGATATATAGCCAACAGACACGCATACATGTGTTTACCAATATGTGCAAGAATGTTTGCATCCGCATTTGTAATAGAATCAAACTGGAAACTATATAAATGCCCATTAAAGGTAGCATAGATAAATCGTTTTTTGTTTTGTTTTGTTTGTTTTTGAGATGGAGTTTCGCTCTTGTCGCCCAGGCTGGAGTACAATGGCACGATCTCAGCTCACCGCAACCTCTGCCTCCCAGGTTCAAGCAATTCTCCAGTCTCAGCCTCCCAAGTAACTGAGATGACAGGCATGTGCCACCACACCTAGCTAATTTTTATATTTTCAGTAGGGCCAAACCCATGCCATGGTGGCCAGGCTGGTCTCAAACTCCTGACCTCAAATGATCCGCCTGCCTCGGCCTCCCAAAGTAATGGGATTACAGGCGTGAGCCACAGCGCATGGCCTGTATTCACCTGATCATAGAAAGTTATACAGTGGTGACCACAGACTGCAATTATGCACAACATGGGTGAATCTCACAAAACCTAAAATTGAGTGAAAGAAATCAGACACAAAAGATAGCATCGTGAATGATTTTATTTATATCGTATTGAAAAATGGATAAAATTAATCTGTGTGTTAGAAATCAGGATATTGGTTACCCTTAGGAGGGAAATAGTAACTGGAAGTGGAAATAAGGAGGGCTTTGGAAGTATAGTTGACCCTTGAACAACACAAGTTTGAACTGTGTGGATCTACTTATACATAGGTTTTATTTCACCTCTCCCACCTTTGAGACAACAAGACCAACCCTGCCTCTTCATCCTCCTCCTTATGATTTTCTTTTCTTTCTTTCTTTTTTTTGAGATAGAGTCTCTATCTGTTGCCCAGGCTGGAGTGCAGTGGTGTGATCTCACTGCAACCTCCACCTCCTGGGTTTAAGGGATTCTCCTGCCTCAGCCTCCTAAGTAGCTGGGATTACAGGCACCTGCTACCACACCCAGCTAATTTTTTATATTTTTAGTAGAGACGGTGGTTTCATTATGTTGGCCAGGCTGGTCTTGAATTCCTGACCTCAAGTGATCTGCTGCCTCAGCCTCCCAAAATGCTGGGTGTGAGCCACCACACCTGGCCCGCCTTATGATTTTCTTAACATTTTCTTTTCTCTAGCTTTATTGTCAGAACACAGTATATTTTATATATGTGTATATATATATATATATATATATATATAAAATATATATAACATACAAAATATGTGTTAATCGACTGTTTATGTTGTTGGTAATGCTTCTGGTCAACAGTAGGATATTAGTAGTTAAGTTTTGGGGGAGTCAAAAATGCTATGCAGAATTTCAACTGTGTAGGGGGTTAGCATCTGTTCTGGTAATGTTCTGTTTCTTGATACAACTGGGTTCGGTTTGTGAAAATTATTTGAGCTGTAGACTTAATGTTATATGCACTTTTCCCTTATATCTGTTATGCTGTGCCTGTTTCTGTACATATGTTACATATCAAAATATTTATTAAATGGGATATATTGAGTAACTCAGAATTTCTGGTGCTCCTAGCTGTATATACCAAATCCCGATTCAGGATTCAACACCCCACATCCTGCCATCGAACTGCACTACTACTGCCAGGTGTGAAATTGCAGTTTGCTCTGCTGGCCTTGTTGCCTGGGAGCTTGATCCTGCTGCTGCTGCTCTACACCTGCCTCCCACCCTGTTCCCTTCCTGGTTCCATTTGCAGCCCTCCTTTCAAAGTGTGGGGTGGATACCTTTGTTAGGCAGAGCCTAGCACAAGTGGTCCTCCTTACTACAAAGGAGTCTGGGAAAGCAAGTATCCAGTGTTTCAGCTTTTATAGTGGGTGATTTCTGCCAGAAAGGGGACAAGGAGTGTTTGAGATTTTGGGCAGCCAAACAGAGAGGAAAATCCGTCTTTGAGGTGAGCATTTAGGCCAATAGAAGAAAGTAGATTTCAAGTGTTAGGAACAATAGAAGCCCAGGGTAGAGGCTGAATAGAGTATGGCATTTGAGCCCAGTGGAAACATGTTTAACTGGATTAAAGGATGTGCTCTGGGAAAATAGTTTGAGAAAAGTTGAGGGAATAGGATGGGACAAGATTACTTTGAAAGTCAGGTAGAGGAATTTAAATTTCATTTGGGAATTTTGGAGCTAATAAAAGTTTTTGAACAAGAACGTGTCCTAAAAGGAAATGGTACTTAAGGATTATTAATCTGGCAGCACTTTTAGGGGCATCTAGGAGTTGTCTGTCAGTATTTAGGAGCAGGGTGTAGAGATAAAAGGCAAAGATTGGATTTAAGAGAAGATTTGAAGGAAAAAAATAAATAGGACTTCTTGAAGAGAAAGAAGTAGAGGCTGTTTCTGAAACCTAGCTTGAGTGACTGGTCCCATTCTTCATTTAGAGCCAGCGAGGCTGAGGAGGGACCCGGTTTGGAGGAAGTAGAAGGATGAATTTTAGTTTAGGAATTGCTGAGTTTGAGGCGACAGATATTGAGTAAAAGTGGTCCCTGTGCAGTTAGAGTTGGGGACCAAGAAGTGGAAAGAATTGCACTCCCAGGCAGAAAGGCCGTGAAGGGAATGGAACAGAGTATGCCAGAACCCTCAGGGTGTTTCTCATCTCTTGTTTACGGGCCACCAGGTATACTATCTTGAATTGGATTTTAAATGATAAGGTTGAACCCCAACCTGTACCTTCTGCTTCATAAAATGTTAGTTCTCACACCCCAGGACACATTGATACTATTTTCCATGGTCTTCTTCCTGTTATTCTAATATCTTTGGAAAGAAAATGATTAATGTATGTGAGGCTTTTCTTGGTTATTTTCACTAGTTTTGAATGCTTTGAATACAAGGAAAATAGTATACTAAAGCTGGAAACCTTAAACAAGACTGAGAAAGACTGCATAGAAAAAGCAAACCTCCAGTTCATTAACATTGTAAGTTGGAGTTCTTGGCTCCACGGCAGGGTAGCCTTGGATCAGTAAGTATGACAGCTCCCTTCCGTATTGTACTTAGAAAAGAATGATCATAAAACCTACTTAGGCCTCACAAGGTCTTTTTGAGTCTTAGCCAATGCATTTAGTCACTGTCAGTAACCACAAGCTTTAGTATAATATTCTGGTTTTCAAAGCAGCCAGGACTCCAGAGCATGACGATAGGCTCTTGTATGCAAGTTGAAAGCTGTTGCTGAGACATGCCTTCTTGATATTCCTCTAAAAATAATTTAATGTATTTTAATAGCAAACTTACAGGAACAGCACAGAAGACAGACAACATTAAAAACATGTACTTGCATGTAGGGTAACTCAGTTAGAAAAGTAGAGTGAATGGATGGAATCCACTGTATGATAAAAATGCTACAAACACCATTTAGTTGCCATCAATAAGAAACTTACTTGTTTTAAACAAAATCCAAATGCTGATATTGTCCAGAAAAATTTAATAGGTTTATTTACAATTATTATAAAGTTGAACTGCTGAAACTTGTTCACTGAAACATTTTAACTTGCATTAATGTTTTACGTCTCTGCATTTATATTAAAAATTCACACACAAATGGAAAAACTGCTGATACCTGACTTCTGTCCCTTAGTTTTCCACTCGCAATCATATACTTAGGTACCTTTTGACCCCATGGGAAAAAAATATCTAATGTTCAGAACTACCAATAACAGGAAGAAGAGAAATTTGTTTGTTTTTTTTTTGAGAATGAAATGTTTCCCATCATAGTGGATTCTTAAGCACGTTCTCCACGTATGCAGCGTGCTAGCTGAATGTCTTTTGGCGTAATTGTTACACGTTTGGCATGGATGGCACAAAGGTTGGTGTCTTCAAAAGGCCAACCAGATGGG
The DNA here is from genome assembly GCA_963573385.1 of Cacajao melanocephalus. Lineage (NCBI taxonomy): Eukaryota > Metazoa > Chordata > Mammalia > Primates > Pitheciidae > Cacajao > Cacajao melanocephalus. The sequence goes on along the minus strand of CAUYLG010006740.1, from coordinate 78,518 downwards.
CCTCACTTGCCTCCTGCAAAGCACCGATAGCTGCCTCTGGAAGCGCAGATCTGTTTGAAAGTCCTGAGCAATTTCTTGCACCAGATGCCGGAAGGGAAGTTTGCAAATCAGAAGTTCAGTGGACTTCTGATAACGTCTAATTTCACGGAGTGCCACAGTACCAGGCCTGTAATGATGAGGTTTCTTCACCCCTGCAGTAGAGGGCACACTCTTGTGAGCGGCTTTTGTAGCCAGTTGCTTCCTGGGTGCTTTACCACCGGTCGATTTGCTGGCAGTCTGCTTTGTACGAGCCATGGTATAGAGACCTCCTGACTTACCCTTCTTCAGCTGGAGCTCAGCAAGCGAGAGGCAGCGCTGGCATTGGACAGCGACAACCAATAATTCATGTTTTTCTTATGGATTTAACAGCCCTTTGCGACTCTGCTTCTTTGGTTACATGATACTCAGAGTATCTGATCACATCAGAATAAAATCATTTGGGAAGACATCCACGTGTCATAGGTTATGTAGATTGCAACAGGATTTAAAGCAACTAGATGACAGAATATCAGATCTATCATTATTTTTGCAGAGAATGTTTCACCAGCTGGTTTGAGAGAAGTTTACACCCCTACCAGGCTTCCTCCTACCTTATTTACCTCAAAAATCACAAGTCCTAACAGGCAAACTGTAATTGTCTAAAACAAAACTAATAAGGTGTAAATGCATGTGGAAATAATTATTTGAAGGCAGAAGACAAAGAAATGTCACCAGTGTGAGCCATTACCTAAGCATCCTAGGTCTAGTAACCATTCTTTTGGTAAGGGATAATGCCAACTTTATCAACAGGATTCTATTAAAAAGAAAAACGATCAGCAGGATACTATACACACACACACACACACACACACACACACACACACATATACATGTATGTATATATGTATAGATATAAAATGCTTTTGTTTCATTTTAGAGCTGGTTGAACTTCAGTGGTGGATAGAGCTTGTTTTTATTTTATATATCCTTTTGTAGTACAATTTTAAAATCTTATTTTTAAAAAATAAATCCAGGAGCCTTGCGGTCTTATGCATTGGAACTTACTCTGCAAGATGCAGGAAAAGCCACTTGCCTTTATGCAAAATGGCAGATGACTTTCACAGTACGCTATGAAACTACAAACAAAACTTATGTAAGTAAATATTTTAATTTTTCTTTGAGTTTTATAGTAGGAATTTAATTGACTTTTTTATCCTTTAGATACGTGTATAAAAATGAAATTCCATGTTGACTGACTTAATGCTTAAACTCTGGGATTTTTTTTAGCATACACCCTTAGAAGTTATTCTGTTTAGTGTTAGAATGAATATTTCTTCTGATTCATTGGTTCTTGGGAGTTTTTGTAGGAGTTGGTTAAGGGCAAATAATCTGAAGACTATATGGTGTTCAGGTCTAACTATTTCTATAAAGTGTTTAAAATGTACTAGCACCAAAGCTTCCCCTTTTATAAAATAGCTTCCCCTCTGGGCGTGGTGGCTTATGCTTGTGATCCCAGCACTTTGGAAGGCCAAAGCAGGAGGATTGCATGAGCCTAGCCTGGGCAACATAGTAAGACCTCATCTCTACGAAAAAATTTTAAAATTTGCCAGGCTTGGTGGCACACACATGTAGTTCCAGCCACTCATCGGGCTGAGGTGGGAGGATTGCTTGAGCCCAGGAAGTCAAGTCTGCAGTGAGCCATGATTGTGCTACTGCACTCCAGCCTGGGCAACAGAGCGAGACTCTATCTCAAAAAAAAAAAAAAAAAAAAAAAAAATGAAAAAATAAAATAGCTAACTTAGGTTGGTGCAAAATTAATTGCAATTTGTGCCATTAAAGAAACAAAGTACAATTACTTTTGTACCAACCTAAGTAAGCAATTTCTTTTGGCACAAACCACAATTACTTTTGCACCAGCCTAATACTAAAATTTCCCCCTTTTTGGCATCTCTTCTTTTTTTTTTGAGATGGAGGTTCACTCTGTCGCCCAGGGTGGAGTGCAGTGGCATGATCTCAGCTCATTGCAACCTCCGCCTCCCGGGTACAAGCAGTTTTCCTGCCCCAGCCTCCCGAGTAGCTGGGATTACTACAGACACGCGCCACTATGCCCAGCTAATTTTGTGTATTTTTAGTAGAGACGGGGTTTCACCATGTTGGCCAAGCTGGTCGCAAACTCTCATGATCTGCTCGCCTTGGCCTCCCAAAGTGCTGGGATTATGTGCGTGAGCCACTATGCCTGGCTGGCGTCTCTTCTTAATCCCTTTGCCTTCTTATTTTCTTTTTGTTAAGGTCCTGACTACTTACAACCTAATTTTTTAAAAAATCAGTTTAAGAACAGAAGTTCAAGCCAGATTTTCTTTGTAGACATACATGGATTTGTCCAGAGGAGCGGTATGTACCTGAAGATCAGGGACTGGTTTACACAGCAAACCAGGCAAAGGGCAACCTGGCCTTGGAGACTGTATGATTTAGGCTGAAGTGGCATTCCCTGCGTAAATGCTTGGTGCTTCTTGCTGCCTGTTTGTTTCTCACCCCCAAACTTCTATTTCTTTTAGAAAACCCAAACCATTTCAGACCTTGGTACTGTGACATATAATGGAAGCATTTGTGGAGACGATCAGAGTGGTTCCAGAATAGCTGTGCAGTTTAGATCTGGCTTTTCCTGGATTGCGAATTTTACCAAGGCGGCATCTACTTATTCACTTGACAGCATCTCATTTTCCTACAACACTAGTGATAACACAACATTTCCTGATGCTAAAGATAAAGGTAACCTTAAGAATGGATTTGTGTTATGTTCTCTTGCTTTTTATTAACGATAAAAATGTAAACAATTTAAAAATTGTTATAAATGTCTGTCTTCCTAACTAGAATGGAAACATGTCTTTATACCCCTCCCACCGACTCCATGCAGAGCACATATGATGCCATCCAACACAGTGATGATACTTGCTGTCATTGCTTGAGTGCCTTACTGTGTACTAGACATTACCCTAACAGTGTTACCTGCAGCATCTCACTTAATCCTTTTTTTTTGTTTGTTTTGAGACAGAGTCTCACTGTCGCCAGGCTGGACTGCAGTGGCATGATCTCGGCTCACTGCAACCTCCACCTCTCTGGTTCAAGCGATTCTCCTGCCTCAGCCTCCCAAGTAGCTGGGACTATAGGCGTGCACCACCATAGCCAGCCAATTTTTGTATTTTTAGTAGAGATGGGGTTTCACCATGTTGGCCAGGCTGGTCTCAAACTCCTGGCCTCAAGTGATCCACCCACCTCAGCCTCCCAAAGTGCTGAGATTACAGGCGTGAGCCACCACACCCGGCCCTCACTTAATCCTTAACAGCAACCCTGGAAAGTAGATGTTGCTTCATTTTTACAGGTAAAGGAAATGATACGATTAAATGACTTTTCCAAACATCACACAGTCCAGTAAGTGGGTGAGCTAGTGTTTGAAGCTGTCTATTGACCTGCAGAATTCATATATTTAACGATTATTTCATTCAATAGTAGACACTAAGCAAAGTTTTGATGAATGAGAAAATGCTTTACTAATAGTTACCTTATCTTCAAGATTGGGGGTGGGGTCTCACTATGTTGACTAGGCTGGTTTCGAACTCCTGGATTCAAGCAATCCTCCTGCCTCACAGCCTCCTGAATAGCTGGGACTATAGGCATGCACCACTGCACCTGGCTACTACTAGGTATTTTAAATGTGTACAAGTAACCTGAGACTAGGAGAAATGCCTCCTGTTCAAAAATCTTTTTATCATTTAGGTTGGATTTTGATTGAAAAGTAAATGATTAGTTAAAAGTATAGTAGTCCCTCATTACACTCGGGGGTATCATTCTAAGATCTCCAGTCAAGTAGATGCCTAAAACTGCAGTTAGTACTGAACCCTATACAGTAAATACCATGGTTTTCTTTTTTCTTTTCTTTTCTTTTCTTTTTTTTTTTTTTTGAGACAGAGTGTTGCTCTGTCACCCAGGCTGGAGTGCAGTGGCCCGATCTTGGCTCAGTGCAACCTCCGCCTCCTGGGTTCAAGCAATTCTCCTGCCTCAGGTTCCTGAGTAACTGGACTTACAGATGCATGCCACCGTGCTCAGCTAATCATTGTATTTTTAGTAGAGATGAGGTTTCACCGTGTTGGCCAGAATGGTCTCGAACTCCTGAGTTCATGTGATCCACCCACCTTGGCCTCCCAAAGTGCTAGGATTACAGGCGTGAGCCACCACACCCGGTTGAGATTTTAATTTTGTTAGGGATATAATTCTCTTCTTTCTCTCCCCTGCGCCCCACCCCCATGCCCACAGAGATTGAGTTAATGCGTTATTTGTAGTAACTTAATTCTTCTCACAGACAGTGTTTCATTCTGACCCCCGAAACACAGGTAGATGAGCTTTAGTTGCCTAGACCTGGGGATTAATAACTCATTTGGACTTAGGGATAGCAAAAGATCATATTCAAAAGAACCAGAAGTAAATAAGCTCATGTAAGACTTGGGAGGTATTGCAGAATGAGACTTGGAAATCACATCCTAGTGTTCTTTTTATTAATCTCCCAGTTTGAGAGTATAACTAAAAAAATGGTTATTGGCTATCTTATCAGTTTATCTTTGTGCCCTGGTTTGCCTTTCAGAGCTAGTATAAGATTTGCCCCTCACTTTCAACTAGCCTAAGAATGAGCTGGGGGGACAAAGCTAAATGCGATTCCCAAGTTACATGGAAAAATTGGAAAACATTGAGCTCAGTCTGACTTTGTTGTTGTTTGAATTTTTGTTTGAAGGAATAGAGGGTTCATAAATCTTTTCTGACAGTGTGAGGAAACCTTTGGGTTCTCTCTCAAAAAAGAAAAAGTATGCAGTAAACTTTGCATATGGAACATAGTCCCTGAGCCCAAATGTGGATCCCTGTGGTTAAGAGTACCTGATTTAGGTCAGGCACGGTGGCTCATGCCTGTAATCCCAGCACTTTGGGCGGCCAAGGCAGGTTGATCGCTTGAGCCAGGGAGTTCAAGACTAACCTGGGCAACATAGTAAGACTTTGTCTCTACAAAGAAAACAAAACTGGGTGGGGTGGTGTGTGCCTGTGGTCCTAGCTACCTGGGTGGCTGGGGTGGAGGATCGCTTGAGCCCAGGAGGTTGAGGCTCCAATGAGCTATGATCGTACCACTGCACTCAGCCTGGGTGACACACAGAGAAAGAGAGAGAGAGAGACCCTGTTTCAAAAAAAAAAAAAAAAAAATACGGGGGGATTTAAAAGTGTTCCCACAAGTGGTCCTGATTAGGAGGAGTGATAAAGGAAGACTCAGTGTGTGTTAGAGTAGTAAGAAAGCATGGTAGAGAAGTAGAACCTGAGCTGCAACTCAGCTAATGGTAGAATTTAAGTAAGCAGAGGATTTTGAGCAGGATGTTTCCAGCAAGGGGAAGCATAGCATATGCAGCAGTAATTGGAGAACTGCCTGATTAAAACAGAGGCTGTGTGTGTAGCAGAAGAAAAATAAAGTTGGCTAAGGGCAGTGGGGCTAAATTATAGGGGGCCTTGGAAGCCAAGGAAAGATATTTAGTTTGATGGGGTAGGCACTGGGGAACCATTTTAGGTTTTTAAAGCAGGAGAATGATATAACAAAGCAGAGACAGTAGCTTATAAAGAAATTCTGCAGGATTAGTTGAGAAGTGAGGAGACTGCAGGCAGAGATGCCAGCTTAAGAGTCTGTTATAATAATCAAGGGCCGATGTAACAAATGCCTGGACCACAGGGGCAGTAGTTGTTAGCAGTTATTAGGAGGTGTTTAATCTGACATATTTGGGTAGAAAAACTATGGACCCTGAAATGTTAACACTTCTCTCTCTCCCCTTTTATTTAAAACAAAGACAGGATTACTTTTTAATTATTACTTTCTATGTAATAAGATATTTGAAGCTATTTGGAATGTTAAATGACTTCCTGAAATGGACTGTTGATAGTTGTTTTTGATATAGTTCAGTGTTTCAAGAATACTAATTTATGGCCAGGCGCGGTGGCTCACGCCTGCAATCCCAGCACTTTGGGAGGTTGAGGCGGGTGGATCATTCGAGGTCAGGAGTTTGAGACCAGCCTGGCCAATATGGTGGAACCCTGTCTACTAAAAACACAAAAATTAGCTGGGCGGTAATGATGTGCACCTATAATCCCAGCTACTCGGGAGGCTGAGGCAGGAGAATCACTTGAACCTGGGAGGTGGAGGTTGCAGTGAGTTGAGATCACGGCACTGCACTGTAGCATGGGCAACAGAGTGAGACCTTGTCCCCCGCCCTCACCCCCCCAAAAAATACTAATTTAGGCCAGGTGCAGTGGTTTCACCTGTAATCTCAGCACTTTGGAAGCCCAGGCCGATCGCTTCAGCTCAGGAGTATGAGACCAGCCTGGGCAACACAGTGACACTCATTTCAAAAAATAAAAAACTAATTTATTTTTAGGCATCTGTTAATTTGGTAACGTTGAAGCTGCTTTTTTTTTTTTTAATTTTGCATGATTAAAATATAGAAATATACTGGCTGGGTGTGATGGCTCATGCCTGTAATCTCAGCACTTTGGGAGGCTGAGGCAGGTGGGTCACCTGAGGTCAGAAGTTTGAGACCAACACGGTGAAACCCCGTCTCTACTAAAAATAAGAAAATTAGCCAGGCATGGTGGTGTGTGCCTGTAATCTCAGCTACCGGGTGGCTGAGGCATGAGAATCATTTGAACCTAGGAGGTAGAGGTTGCAGTGAGCTTGTATCATGCCACTGCACTCCAGCCTGGGACACAGAGCAAGAGTCCATCTAAAAAATTTATATATATATACATATGTATATATATGTATATATATGTATCTATATGTGTATATATATGTATATATATATGCATATATATGTGTATATATATGTATATATATGTATGCATATATATATGTATATATATGTATAAATATGTATGCATATATATATGTCTATATATGTATATATATGTATGTATATATATATATATGTATATATATATAAAGGCTCTTTTAAAAGGCCCTACCTATATATGTGTGTGTGTGTATACACACACATATATAAAGATTATATATATATATATATAAAGATTATATATATGTACAGAGAATAATATAGCAGACCCATATGTACCCATTATCCAGAATTAATAAGTGCTGTTTTTTTAATGTTTGTGTCACTTTTTGATTAAAAAGATAAAACATTGAAGATACACTTGATATTTCTTTTGTCTCCATTCCCCAGACCCATTTTCCTCCTTGCCTGCTAAGAGGCAAGCACTCTAACGAATTTGGGGTATAACCTTCTTATCTTTATATTTGTTTTTTACTACATAAGTACATGTTCATAAGCAATACACAGTTTTAAAAAGCTATTCATAGTATAACTCCAATATATCTGCAAGTTGTTTTTTCGCTCATTTGTGTTTGAAGTCTGTCTATATACAGCCAATTCACGTATCTATTCATTTTCGTTAACGGTGAGAAGCAGTTCTGGGGAAAATGTTCTAGTTCACCGGTTTTTTAAAAAAAATTCCTCTGGCCATTAGGGGGTGCCAAGGCAGCATTATATGGCTGCTTGCTACATGATGGAGAGGCACAGAAGGCGGCCTATATTAAGGACCTTGGATAGTTTCCTTTCTTGCTACTTTTCCAAACTAAGCCAAACCACTTGGGTGATCATCTCATTTGAAGTTTCACTATAGGGAGGCTAATAAAAACTATACGAAATGGCTGTAACTTACTGCTTTCATATTCTGAACATTCCCTGAAATGGGATCATCTTTAAATTTCATCCAGGAAGAGGTTCTATAAACTCATTGGAGTTAATATAACTTACTTGGGAACAGTAGCACAAAAATAAGGATTTACTATACAAATCCATGATTAATCCATCTCTCTTCTTCCTTTTTTTTTTTTTGAAACAGAGTTCCACTCTTGTTGCCCAGGCTGGAGTGCAGTGGCATGATCTCAGCTCACTGCAACCTCTGCCTCCTGGGTTCAAGCAATTCTCCTGCCCCAATCTCCCAAGTAGCTGGGACTACAGGCACATGCCACCACAAGTGGCTAATTTTATATTTTTAGTAGAGATGGTTTGGTCAGGCTGGTCTTGAACTCCTGACTTCAGGTGATCCTCCCGCCTCGGCCTCCCAAAGTGCTGGGATTACAGGCATGAGCCACTGCGCCCAGCCTCTTGCTTCCTTAGTTATAGTCTTTAAGTCCTGTTGATTCTACCATAGATAGGTGTTTTCAGTTTGGCTTCTTTGCTCTCTTTCTACTGCCTCATACCATTGTTTAGGCAACCCTCCCTTACCCTTCACCTTAACCATTACCCTTCTGGTTTCTCTCTTAAGTGGCTTCCCTGAAAACGTTTCCTTCCTGCCTATCCCCTACAAATTTGCTATCTTTCTTAAAATAAATTATATATGTGTTATTTCCTGCTTTAAAACTGAAACTAGCCCTCCACTGCTAAAAAGAAAAGCCCAAACTGGCCTTGGATCATAGAAGATGCTTCAAAGTATGATCACCTGCAACTTATCTTCTTTCCTTTCTAATCTCCATTTCTTTCTTTCTTTTTTTTTCTCTTGAGACAGAATTTTACTCTTGTCATTTCTTTCTTTCTTTTTTTTTTTTTTCTTGAGACAGAGTTTTGCGTCCAGGCTGGAGTGCGATGGGCAATCCTGGCTCACTGCAGCCTCCACCTCCTGGGTTCAAGCAATTCTCCTGCCTTAGCCTCTCGAGTAATTGGGATTACAGGTGTCCACCACTACGCCCGGCTAATTTTTGTCTTTTTAGTAGAGACAAGGTTTCACCATGTTGGCCAGGCTGGTCTCAAACTCCTGACCTCAGGTGATCTACCCACCTCGGCCCCCCAAAGTGCTGGGATTATAGGTATGGGCCACTGCGCCTGGCCCCTAACCCCCATTTCTTCTTTGCCCTTACTCCTTATGTTTTAGCCACAGTGAGCTGGTCATGCCCTTGAGCATACTATACCCTTTGTCACTTTGGGCCTGGGGTGGGGCAGGCAGAGAGAAGAAGAAAGCCTATACAAATATATTTATATTATCCCTTTTCTCCTACTTTCTTGGAAACAGCCATTGTTAATCTTGTTTTATAGGATTGCATACTGTTTATCAACCTTTGGCCATCAAAATTCCATTGAATGAGCTTTTTAGATGCAGTAGTTTATCAACTTTGGAAAATAGTGATGTTGTCCAGCGCTATTGGGATGTTCACGTACAAGCTTTTGTCCAAAACGGCACAGTGAGCAAAAATGGTGAGTACTTGAAGTATGTATTTCTATACTTGGATACTAATTTAATAGTAGAGTATACCGGGTAGCTTTCATTGAAGTTGTTATCTGAAAGCATTTATATATTAAGGTTTATTGATACCTTCTACTAGGCTATAAAGTTTTTGTAAATAATAGCAATTCTTATTCTTGTGGAACTTACAATTTAAAGTCTTTGGTGTATGTGTTGTGGAGTGGTCTTTTAAAAGGCCCTATGTATACTGTTCTCAGCTGGTAAACCCTAATCATTGTTTGAACAGATCCCAGATAGCCTGATTATCAACTTTTTGGCAGTTCTAAGACCAAAGCTTAGAAATCAGATTCATGTTCTAATTTTGAATTTTTAAAGTTGATTTTATAATTTTTATATAGCTTTATGGAAAGGTAATAATTTCTGATTTACCGCTTCTGGAAAACGACTAACACTTCCTAAAAAGAGGTTGAAATGTTTATGATTTGCCATAGGGCTAATGCAGATAAATGGTTCATCTGTATTTAAGTCCTTTGATGATTTCTAAGCTTTTTTCTAGTAAACAGTACCCTTCCTTGTGGTAGCTGTGTGTAGGAATAAAGAACCAAAAGATGTAAGACTTATATCTCTGAATTTCATATCAGAGACAGGCAGAGTTCTTTGAGAATGAAAAGATTTAAGGGTCTGAAAAAGACGAGTATGTGGCCATGTGTGAGTAGATAAAACATATGGCTGTGTCCTGAGCTTGCCTGCTGTGTCCTAACTCAGGTAGATTGTCTGTCCATGAAGCAGCAGTTTGGGAACTTCTGCCTAATTTAGTTTCAAATATCCTAACAAGATATTCTCTTCCCCTAATCCAACCCTTTTGGACTTCTATTATGAGAATTTTTTTTGTTTGTTTTCCCTGGCCTTATTAAGAAAAAGTCCACTTTAGTTTCTTTTGTCCCTTTTTGCTTGTTTTAGAGTTCCCGTGTGATAAAGACAAAACTTCGACACTGGTACCCACCATACACACCACTGTGCCATCTCCTACTACAACACCTACTCCAAAGGAAAAACCAGAAGCTGGAACCTATTCAGTTAATAATGGCAATGGTACTTGTCTGCTGGCTACCATGGGGCTGCAGCTGAACATCACTCAGGATAAGGTATAGGTATTCATTTTTATCAATACATCCTTTTTGTATTTCATTTCAAATATTGTATATCCTACCTTCAGCCCAAGGGTAGTGTTACTAGAATGATTCTGGTTTTTTTTTTTTTTTTTTGGTTCTTTTTTGGTTTTTATTTTTGAGATGGAATCTCATACTGTCACCCAGGCTGGAGTGCAGTGGCATGATCTTGGCTCACTGCAACCTCTGCCTCCAGGGTTTAAGTGATTCTCCTGCCTCAGCCTCCTGAGTAGCTGGGATTACAGGTGTGCACTGCCATGCACAGCTAATTTTTTGTGTTTTTAGTAGAGATGGGGTTTCACCATGTTGGCCAGGTTGGTCTTGAACTCCTGACCTCAAGTGATCTGCATGCCTTGGCCTCCCAAAGTACTGGGATTACAGGCATGAACTACTGTGCCTAGCCCGATTCAGTTTTTTTTTTTTTTTTTTTTTTTTGTGTTTTTGTCTTGCACTGTTGCCTGGGTAGGATTGCAGTGGCGTGATCTTGGCTTACTGCAACCTCTGCCTCCTAATTCAAGCAATTCTCCTGCCTCAGCCTCCCAAGTAGATGGGATTACAGGCGTGTGCCACCATGCCTGGCTATTTTTTTGTATTTTTAATAGAGATAGGGTTTCACTATGTTGGCCAGACTGGTCTCGAACTCCTGACCTCATAATCTGCCTGCCTCAGCCTCCCACAATGCTGGGATTACAGGTGTGAGCCACCAATTCAGTTTTAAATGGAGATTTCATGTTGGCTTGTTGAGCCTGATTAGTTAGGAGTTACTATAACCATGAAGTGTTAATGTCACTTTCAGGTTGTCTTGGCCAGCAGAAAACCTAGCAGTTTAAAGTACTCTTTGGAATTTAGATTCTGTTTACTATCAGTGGATCAGAGTATAAACAGTTGGCCTTTATTTTGGTCAGTTTAAAATATAACTTCTTCACACTTTGATCTGAAATGCACTGTAGGTTGGCATACAGGAATGGCACAGCTATCCATTTCTCCAGCTATTTGATGACTCGGATCATGTAGATGTGTTCAAGTACATGATGGCACTGAGGGCATAGAGGGAGTGCCAGGGAACATCCGATTTCCAGGATCCTGTGACTTAAACAAGCGAAACAGATGGCTCTTGTGCTCCATAAAAATGTGTGTTTTCATTTGGCTCATTACTGTAGAAGCTTCCCTCTTGTTTTTTTTTTAAGTTGTCTGAGTCATAGCTTGAGGGCCCGTGCCAACTTTGTTTGAAAGTTAAGACGCCATGAATTTAAGTGTCCAGACAAAAGATTTTTTGTTCTATGCCGAAGTTGGTTTTGTTAGATTATAAGGCTTTGCTGGCCACTTTGATAGCTAACCTGTACCTTTTCCCTTTCTTCTTCTCCTGAAGGTTGCTTCAGTTATTAACATCAACCCCAATATAACTCACTCCACCGGTAGCTGCCAGTCTCACACTGCTCTGCTTAGGCTGAATAGCAGCACTATTAAGTATCTTGACTTTGTCTTTGCTGTGGTGAGTAACAGATTTTTCTAAAGTTAGGTTCATTCTCTTAGAAACACATCTGAAAGTCTAAATCGTTGCATGGAAGGAGGGGGATATTTAGGTTTAGTTTCCAGTTCTACAGTACTCAATTATAAAGTGTAGTCCATTCATCCCTGTTCATCCCTCAGAGCCTGTGCAGTGGTCTGTGGACTGGACTCTTGCATTAATATTCACCAAGAGCGGCCATTTTGCCATTATATAGACTCTTGGGTAGAAGTAAGAATTAAGTCACATCAAAAAAAAAACCACAATTGTCTGATGTATCCATATATAAGTAATTTCCATGATAATTTTTCTCTGTTATCGGTTAGATATGCTCATGTTTTTCTATGATACTATTTTAAGCCTTTTGGGGACTATATTATTTGTAATAGTGTCAGTAATAAAAATAGGTAACATCTATTGAGTACTTACTGTGTACAAAGCTCTGTGTAAGTGTGTGTATGAAATCATTAAATCAGGACAGTTTTATGACGGCAGCTTTCAGGTTTTTGTTGTTGATCAAGAGCTGGAACCTAAAAAGAAGGTTTCGGGTTAAGCATACCTGTTCTACTTCTTGCTAGCATAAATTAATCATTGGGGACCTTCATTTCCACCTTCTTAGGAGCAATTATTATTCCCATAATTTCTGTGAGGGGATGTATATGTGAACATGTGGTAGCAAATGAGAATGGTGGAATAGAAGATAGCTGTAAGTAAGGGAGACTGTTGAACTACCAACTATTCTCAAACTAAAAATATTGTATAATTAGATAAAAACCAGTTCTGCTTTTAAATCAGATTACTGTGTTTGGGGATGGGGAAATAATCTCAACATCTGATATATAAAAAGTAGATATGTTGTTATTTCATATGTGAACTTGGTATTTTGAGTCTAAAGCACTTTTTTATCTATAGAATATATGCTGAGTAATTGAGGATTACATTAGGCAGTTATATTTTGGAAACGTTTGCAAAAATCTTCCTTTTTCCAGCATTCAAATAATTCCTCTGTTAACATACCGTGTGACCGGTGAATTACTATTGAAAATGTCTAATTAAACTTGTCCTCTCCTGTATGGTAAAAGAAAGCTTCATCACATTCTCAAACTCCTGTACTCTCTCTCTCTCACTTTTTTTTTTTTGAGATGGAGTCTTGCTCTGTCACCCAGGCTAGAGTGCAATGGCATGATCTTGGCTCACTGCAACTTCGGCCTCCCAGGTTCGAGCGATTCTCCTCAACCTCACCTCAACCTCCCGAGTACCTGGGATTACAGGCGTGCACCACCGCGCCTGGCTAATGTTTGTATTTTTAGTAGAGACAGGGTTTCACCATGTTGGTCAGGCTGGTCTCAAACTCCCGACCTCGTGATCCATCTGCCTCAGCCTCCCAAAGTGCTGGGATTACAGGCGTGAGCCACTGCACCCAGGCACATTCTCTTTTAAAGTTACCTCATAGATGTTATGGTCAATATGAACAAGGAAAGTAGTGTTTTGGGTTTATTCCTTTCAAGTGATTGAGTTTGATCTTTCTAGCTGCAGTAGGCTCCTAAAAGGAACATGATTTCTTTTGACTCTCATAGGGCAATGTTTAGTATTTAAGAATTACAATATTTAATTTACCCAGCAGGCTATTTTAAAGTGTAATCCAAAATAGTGATATTTTAATCATGCTCCAGGCACTCTGAAAAATCAAGAGACAATTGCAGTATCCCCAGAGTTCAGTGGGGCCCATTATTGCCTTCAACCCTGTCAACGACAGATGCTCATTAGGAGAATTTATAGCATTCGAGCACATTATGTGCAGGCTGTTATGGTGGGTTACAAAGAAGAAAGTCAGTATTCTTAAAAGTACCCACAGTTTAGTGGTAATGGGAGAAATCCACAAATAATGCCATTTTTGTGAAAGGCCTACATGCCATGCCAAGGCTTTTGAACTTGATTCTGTGGGCAGTAGAGTACTGTGGAAGGTGTATATGAAATGGGATGAATGCCAGACCAGAGAAGAGTACAAAGTGCTGCAGGAGAATGGAGGAGGGAGAAGTTCATTCTGGCTGGAGGAGAGTCAGGAAGGTTTAATGGCAGAGATGGCATTTGAGCTGGCCCTTCAAGGATGGGTCAGATTTGTATACAGGGAGATAAGGAGAGTAAGTGGGAAAGTGCAGATTATCCCTGGGTAAAGGGCATAATCAAGAGCAGCTGGGAGAATGAGGAGTGTTACATGTTTAGTGAACGTATGGAAAAGTCTTTGGGACAAATTGTGGAGAGTCTTGAATGCTAAACCGAGATGTAGCCAAAGTAGAGGAGGGATGTGATGAGGGTATGAAGTCCTCCTTTATGCTTCCTCCTGAAATTTCTCTCAAGTCTGTCCCCTAGCTTTTACTCCCTATTGCCTTTGCTCTGGGTCCAGTCCACATTACCTCTCACCTGGACCATTCAAACAGCTCCTGCCTGATTGCTCCTCTTCCTCACCTTCTCCAATGTTCTGCATCAGCTTGATGGTCCTAAAGCATATTTCTACTCAGAAACCATCAATGATGTTTCTCTTTTGCCAACAAGGTAACATCTAAAGTCCATGGCCGGGTAGTTCAAGCCCTCCTTTCTCCCACGCAATGCAGCCTGTGTTTGCAGCCTTCACTCCCTCTTTATGAACCTTAGGCTTCCTTCAGTTCCTTCAGGGTGTTTCCCTCACCTTGTCCTCTATGTACTTCTTGTGAAGTAGGAGAACATAGTAATCATCTTTACATAGACTCTGCGGCCATACTTTTGGGATTTAAATCCCAGCTCACTGACAACTAACCATGTAGCTTTGGGGGAAGTTACCTAACATGTCTGTCCTTCAATTATTCCATCCCAAAATGGGGCTGATAACAGCACCTATTGCACAGGAGTGTTGTAATTACTCAGCGAAGCGTCATATGTAAAGTTTTAAGAAGAGTGCTGGGCACTTAGTAAGTGCTCAAATGCTAGAATAAAAATTTGTGATTATGCTTATTTTCTAGCTGTCTTTATTTATGCTGTTGCTCTCTTGAATACCCCTTTTCCTACATTTTAACTAAGAATCCTGCCCAGTTCAAAATGCCCCATCCCTAAGCTGGCATTACTTTTTCTCCTCCCTTAGTTGGAAGTGATTTCTCTCCTATTTTCATGACTTCTCACTTTCTTTTTTGTAATATGGTTATTTATGTGTTTATCTCAGCTTCCCTGGCAGATTGCAAACAGGGTAAAGGCAGGATTGAAGTGTGGTTCATTTTGGTAGCTCCTGGAGTATTCGCACTCTGAAATGATAAGAATGACTGGCTGATCGGATGAGTACTTCAGAAAGATAATAGCAGTGAAAAGGGAGGATTAGGCTGGAGGAGCCCAAAGGCAGGGAGCCCACTTAAAGAGGCTGCTGTGATCCAGGCTAGAGGTGGTGAGGGCTCAGCAAGTGACAGGAGGAATAAAATTGAGAGGATAAATCTTCAAGTGTCCAAGATCTACATGACTACACCTGTGCTCCAAAAGTTGGAACAAAATATAGAGGAAAGGGGTTTCTGTTAGATTTTGAGTTCTCTTTTACTTGGTTGCAGTTTATTCTAATGCATGGTTTCTTCTTCTGTGTAATAGTGTTAGACTGATTTTCTTCTGTAGATATTAACTGTATCTGTTATCTGTAGGCAGTTGTCATATGTTGATTAACTGGAAGCTCTTTTTCAAACAGAAAAATGAAAACCGATTCTATCTGAAGGAAGTGAACGTCAGCATGAATTTGGTTAATGGCTCTGGTAAGCAAAGCATTGGCCTGGGGAAAAAAGAGTGTGGGTTGCCCTGAAGGATTAGAAATCATAGTGGTCTTATTACCAAATAGTGCCTTATTTAATGAGACAGAAGATGCTATGTAAAAAGTGTACCTTGATCATACCTTAAAATCAGTAACTTAGAACTGTGATGTTCTGTCTTTTCCTGTATCTTATCTTTTCAAAGTATGGTAGATAATAATTAAGGATGGGACTGATTTTTAGACATAGAAACATCTATAGAAAGCTAAGGGAACCTAGTGATGGTAAAAATTGCTTTTTGTGGGTTGATCTGGTCCCCCAGGCTCCCATACTTCACTGAAAAACCCTGAGGACTGTCCCTTTTTTGTTTGAGACAGGGTCTTGCTCTGTGCTCACGCTAGAGGGCAGTGGCGCGACCACAGATTAATCCCAGGTTCAAGCCAACCACTCACCTCAGCCTTCCAAGTAGCTGGGACTACTGGTGCACACCATCATGCCCAGCTAATTTTTTTTTTTTTTTCGTAGCGACAGGGTTTCGCCATGTTGCCCAGGCTGGTCGCGAACTCCTGGGCTCACACTATCTGCCTGCCATGGCTTTCCCAAAGTGCTGGAATTACAGGCGTGAGCCAGTGTACCTGGCCCTTTCCCAGTTTTGATGTTGATAGGATAAGAGGTTACTAACCTGTTTCTTTTCTTTGAAGTTTTCAGCATTGCAAATAACAATCTTAGCTACTGGGATGCCCCCCTGGGAAGTTCTTATATGTGTAACAAAGAGCAGACTGTTTCAGTGTCTGGAGCATTTCAGATAAATACCTTTGATCTAAGGGTTCAGCCTTTCAATGTGATAGAAGGAAAGTATTCTACAGGTAAGAATCAAGCAAACTTCATTAATAATTTATGTTCTTATGTTGACTGATAGGTAGCTTTTCCTTTGAATGATAGACATTTAAATGTTGAAATAGAGGAATATGAATTCACCAGCGGTCTCATAGCCTTGAGCAAATTGTGCAACTCTGTATTTGGCTCATCATTTTGCTCAACTGAGATGATTTTTTTAATCTTAAAATCATTTTCAACAAAGTTCTTAAAGCTAAAAACTGATAGAAGCTTTATTTGAGGTACGGGTTTTAGTTTGCAGGGAAGATGGTACTTGGGAGCGGCAATTTTGAGCATCTTGCATCTGCTTCCTGGGGCCATCTTCTCACTGGAAACATTTTCATACCTGAACGAAAGCAGTTTGGTCTGATTTTATTAAGACAAAAGATAAAGAGCGGTAGCAAAGCCTCAAATATCATGAACTATGTTTTTGCCAGCCAATATGATCTGGAGAGTTTTCAAAGCATGTGCCAGTGTGAATGAGGCTTTTTGAAGATCACTCAGGGCTAATGGTGGTATTTATTAGATTTTTAATGAAACCTTTGTGAAGGGCTCATTATAATGTGTTCATACGAAATGAAAGACATATTTGGCATTACAAGATTAAAATTTGCATCAGGCCGGGCGCGGTGGCTCACGCCTGTAATCCTAGCACTTTGGGAGGCCGAGGTGGGTGGATCACCTGAGGTCAGGAGTTCAAGACCAGCCTGGCCATCAAGGTGAAACCCCATCTTTAAAAAAAATAAAAAGTAAAAAAATAAAATAAAATAAAATTTGCATCAAAAAAAGTACATAAAGTTCCTTAATTGACTTATCCTTTTAAGCCCATTACCTAAAATTAGGGGTTTGTGGATCACAACTCTGTTGAGCAGAGATATTCAAATCATCCACATCCCTTTTAACCATTAATTCTGTGGTTTGGAAGGAAATGTGGAAGCTGTGTTTAAAAGCGAATATACTGTGAGCCATTCGACCACTTTTGCAGTGGTGTTGAATACTTAGTCTGACTTGGTTAGATCACAATAAATTGGGGTCTCCACCCTACCATTCTTGTGACTGAAGATGTTAGTTACACTTTAAAAATATTTTCAATAATTAATTTTCCCTTTTGCCTGTTTTGCTTATGTACTTCCATTATTTTGATCCTTTACTACCTTCATTTTTGGACTTTTTATCTGGATCCCCTTCATTATTCCCCTAATTTTAAGTCCAGATTTGTGTTTACAGTTTAAAATTATTTGCAATATTAGTATCATCAGTTCAAGCCTGTTTATCTAGTCAGCTGTAATAGAGATGAGCTGTGCTCTTTCTCTTAATTTGAAACTTTGGTTTTTATGTACGTAGAATTAAAAATATCACCCAAAGAGATATGCAACATTTAATACTGATATTGAATGTATAATCCATTTGTGGAACTAGGTTCTTGGCTGTGGATACCTATAAATACAATGCATAGGTAATACTTGACTGTATGGGAAAGAAATAGAATTGCAGTAAGGTAGAAGAGTGTTGATTGGATTTTAATGGATCAGACCACTCTCTAGAAATAGAAGAAAATAGCCCCCTTAGGCTGCCACCCCTGACTGGTTAAGAAATGCAGTAAGCACACTCAAACTAGTAAGAGGTCCCAGTTTCTTGACTTTGCAGCCACTAAAATCATATGTTCTAAGTCACGATCTGCAAACTTTTCTGTAAAGTTCCAAACAGTAAGTGTTTTAGGCTTTGGGACCATATGGTCTCTGTCATAACTACTCAAATCTGCTATTGTAGCACGAAAACAGCAACACATAAACAGATGACTATGGCTGTGATCCAATAAAACTTTATTTATGGACACTGCAATTTGAATTTTATGTGCTCTCATGTGTCACAAAATATTTTTTTCAACCATTTAAAAATGTAAAAGCCATTTTTAGCTCTTGGACCAGATTTGGCCTATGGGCTGCAACTTGCTGACCCCCTACTCTAAAGGGACTCCAGAGCCAGCCTGGCTATTCTCATCACATGATAGCTTCCTGATACTGTTTCCGCTTTCCCAAAAGACATTCACTCTACCACTGAGAGCTAATCTGCCTATGTGAAAGTGGGCTAGATTAGTTCCCTTTATTTCTGATAAAGTAATACTCCTCTTTTGGAAAGGACTTGGAATATAAACAAACATATACACATGTGTGCATATATATATATGTATGTATATGCACACATTATATATATTATATGTACACTATATATTATATATAATGTGTGCATATACATATACATATATACACATGTGTGTATGTATAATATGTACACATATATATTATATATAATGTGTGCATATACACATAATATGGGCTGTGTTTATAGATATAAATGAATATACGTGTATTCATATATATGAATATCTGCAATATATACACATAAACAAATGAAAGGACAAAGTAAGTCTTAGGATTTTAATTCTAGAACAGTTCTCAGTTTTCTATAGCTTTATCATAAAAGTATACCTGTCTTAGTTACTTGAAGTTGATCTTGTAAGAACATTTCTGACTTTTGAATCAACATCTTTTACTTTGGGACATTCTTTTTTGATTATACTCATTATTTGTTACACACTTTTTCTCACCTACAGCCCAAGAGTGTTCGCTGGATGATGACACCATTCTAATCCCAATTATAGTTGGTGCTGGTCTTTCAGGCTTGATTATCGTTATAGTGATTGCTTACCTAATTGGCAGAAGAAAAAGTTATGCTGGATATCAGACTCTGTAACACTAATCCATACGTGATCTCTGTTACAAAAGAAAAAAGCAAGTACAAGTTCCAACATGCAATACTGGTCAATTTAAGGTATATTTAGTTGCAGTCCAGCTCTTAGAATGGGTAGTATGGGGGATTTCAAACTTAAACAAAAAACTATAAACTACAAATTAGTTTTCTGATTTTGGTTTCTCCAACCAAGAAATTAAAAACTGTTATTTCTACAGCAAAAGATGTACAAAATCACTGGATTCTAGGTTCTATTTTACTGTCTTGCGTTAGTATTTCAGTGTTTTCATTTTAGACATTCAGATTAAAAATAGTTTAGAAAAAACAATTTTTGAAAGATACGTTTTTCCCTGTGTGTAGTCGAGTTGGAACAACATGTTCTACAGTGGATTTGTACTTGCTCCTTTTGCCTTTTTTTTTTTTTTTTTTTTTTTTTGGTGATTTTTGTTTGCAGGTTAACTTAGCTAATTTGACATTGCTGCATATTTGGCCTATGAGAGATATACTCGTAGATTTGAACAGGGGCTGGTATTATTATGTTCTTAGCAATAAATGCTTTTCTAATGTTTTTTGCATACATTTGTATTTATGTAACTATAATGACAAAAGTTACAAAAGCCTTTTAAAATTTGGAATAGGTATTAATCTTATTGTTTAATTCTTTTTTAAAAAATTGGATATTTCAATATTTTAAATTGCAACATACGAGACTATTCCAACTGGGCATTTCAGTCTATTTTTTAGGTGCTTTAGAGATAATTGCTTGCCAGTGCCAATTGAGGGCATTAGTATTTTGTGCTCATAAATTGGCCTCTGCATGCAGTACTAAAATTGTGCAGATTTCTCTTTAGTCTTCCAATATTTCTTGTTGGTAGTGATATATTTTACTCTTTTCTTTTTCTTAAGAAATGCCAGTATGTCCTAGAACCTAGATAACGAAGTGCACTTATACTTATAAAATAACTTGCATCTAGGCCAGGCACGGTGAGGCTGAGGCGGGCAAATCACTTGAGGCCAGGAGTTTGAGACCAGCCTGGCCAACATGGTGAAACCCCGTCTCTACTAAAAATACAAAAAATTAGCCGGGCGTGGTGGTGGGCGCCTGTAATCCCAGCTACTCGGGAGGCTGAGGCAGGAGAATCGCTTGAACCTGGGAGGTGGAAGTTGCAGCGACCCGAGATCACGCCATTGCATTCCAGCCTGGGCAACAAGAGCGAAACTCTATTTCAAAAAAAAAAACAAAAACTTACTTCTAACTTAAAAGTCTTGGTCTTCTCTTAATCCATTAAAAAGTTGTTCTTTGTTTCCAGCTTGCATTGATTGCTTGGCTTCACATTTAAATGCTTCTGTGCTAATCAAAACTTTCATTGTTATTATTCGTTATGGCAGAATCAGTATTAATTCATGTACTTTGTGTTTAGCTTTGTGCTCTGAGAGATGCACCAATTGTCAAATTACCGTGCACCACCTAATGTTTATAGGAGAAAGCAAAATACATCAGCTTGATAGTTAACACATCAAATATTTCTTGCTGCTTCTAGAAGCTTTTTGGTGTGTGTTGCAATGTCTGAGCAAATATTAAAATTGTTAATATATAGCCATATATGAAAAGTTCCTTTGGGGGTTTTTTGGAGGGGTGGATGATGTTCCTCCCATTCACTAGAAAATGAGAAAATATCTGGGTTCCAAAATATTGATATTGAATGGATCAGTACACGCATACAGACGTATATATATGCACACATATATAGGCAGTTGCATGCTAGCATGTGTATTTCTATAACAATATAACTGAGTTATATTGGAATTATAAATATTTTCTGTCACTTAAATTTGCTCTTTGTTTAGCCTGAAAACCATTATAGCTCAAGATCAGATTCCTGACTAACCTCTCTCTTAGGGCTACAGCTAGCTGCATTACCAGCTTAAAACACTTCTTAAAGGTTAAATATAGATGTGATTTTTCAAAATTATTTTTTATTTAAACGTGTTTTAGTGTAAAATTGTTAACCTTGTAAGATGGATAATGCATATAACAATGTAGGCCTTAACTATTTCACTAGTCAAAACAAAGCAGCTTTAAAAAAAATAATTGGAAGCACAAGTGCGTGGCACTAACTGAATGCTGTTAATATTTCTAGAAGTTTCTACATTCAGATTATATGCCTAATTCATAGTAAAATACCTCTAATAAACACTGTTTTATAGAAAACCTGACTTCAGTGAATATTTTTGTATTTTACATGGGCCAGTTTATATACTGCTATTTACACTATTATTTTTTCCTATAGCTACATGTTCTTTATACCTTTTGTAGTTTCATTTGTTTTACTGAGTTCATACCTTGATGGTAACCCTCTTTGGTTTTGGGTGTTTTTCTTGTGTTAGCATTTGTATAAAGAAACTGGCCCATGTAAATACTTTCCATGTTTTTTCCTCAAATGTTTAAACCACTAGTTGATGTATGGTATCTTTAGATATGTACCTGTCTGTTTACTCAAAATTTCTTCTAAAACAATAAAGATTGTTTTATTTCTTAAGGCAATTTGCTCACATTTTTTCCCGTTGGTTAAAGTCAAGATTTTGTATGTTATATAATGGCAATTTCTTTCAAAAGAAAAAACTTTAGAACTGTTTTAGAAGTAGAACTAAATTATTTGCAAAATGTTCTGATGTTCCGTCTGTATATTACTATCTGGAAGAATGGTCCCATACATAAGCTTTGACTGATGGTAGGCAGGCTATAGAATAAAGACTCACCTGGGAAACATTTTATAAAAATAGATTCCAGGCTTCATCCCTAGAGGATTTAACACAGTGGGTCTAATGAGGAGACAGAGAGAGAGAGAGAGAGAGAGAGAGAGAGAGTGTGTGTGTGTGTGTGTGTATGTAAGCTCCCCTGCTGAACCTGATGCATAGCCAGTTAGGGAACCAGTGACCTAGAATATTTATTTCATAATAAAAGCTTTGGAGTATCTTTTTGTACACTGTTCTCAATTCCTAAATTGAGGTTGATATTTAATATCTCTACATAATACACAATAGCTTTACATTGCAGCTTTATATATTAGCTTTACATATTGAGCTATTGATTTGAACCAGTGTAGGATTGTGTGCTGTCTCTCTCTTACTTAGATCACTCTAAAATACTTGAGCCTTCCAATTTCCGTATACTAATAGTTTCCCAGTCACCTTACTGTATCACATGAGAAAACTTAGCGATGTAGCTAGTAACTTTTCTCTGGATTACCCAGTTAAGCCATGTGAATGCCAGTTAGTCATCACGGCTCCAAACTCTGCAATTAGCTACCATGTGTCTTTGGCCAAGTTGTTTCTAGTGTCTTAGTTTCTTCATCCAGGGGGTGGGGGCTTTAAAATCCTGCTACTCATTTCTTTGAGTGATAGTTTGCATTTCAGAGGAATGCATCTTAGTATTTCATACTAGTATTTTAAAAGGAATTTGATAAGAAGCTACTTGGTACGTATCAAGAACATACTATAAGTTCAGTGTAAGGTGCACCACTTAAGTTTCCTGCAGTTTTTCAGGAAGAATTCTTATAAGACTCAGACATTTTTAAAATTATAGCATTTCATCTGTTTATTTAGGTAGATAATGTGAAATTGTCTTGGGCTCATCTTCCACCCATCTCCTTTTCTTTTACCCTGGTAGCTAACTTTCCTCATCAATAATTGCCATTTCTTGTCTTTGAAACTGGTATAGATATTCATGAATAATACTGAGTAGCTACCTGAATATTTTCAGATGCATGTGATTTACTTAAAACAGTTTGATTATAGATATAAAATGTATATACCAAATAAGATGTCGCCGAAGAATGTGATTCACCTAAGATGTCACCTAAGAATGTTGATTCTTCCAAAAAGAGTTTTGACTCTTTTTTTTTTTTTTTTTTTTGAGATGGAGTCTCTCTCTGTTACCCAGGCAGGAATGTAGTGGCGCATTCTTAGCTCACTACAACCTCCGCCCTCCAGGTTCAAGCAATTCTTGTGCCTCGGCCTCCCGAGTAGCTTGGATTACAGGCAAGCACCACCACGCCCGGCTATCTTTTGTAATTTTTTAGTAGAGATGGGGTTTTGCCATGTTGGCCAGGCTGGTCTTGAATTCCTGACCTCAAGTAATCTGCCTGCCTCGGCCTCCCAAAGTGCTGGGATTGTAGGCGTGAGTCACCATGCCCAGCCTCAGTTGGTTTTTAAGAGGAATTTTATTAGTTTTTGTTGTAAATGTATACCTCAGCTTTCCAGTTCTTGTGCTGAAAATAGTATTTGAAAAATATCTGAACTAGCAGAAAATTGAAGATTGGCAGCATTTTTAATCTACATGAAACTTCTCATTGAAATTTTAGTGGCGATGGAACTTTTTAATCTTTAAAAATCTTTATTGCTTCTGTGGCTATTAAATTCTTCTGCAAATACACTTTTCTTTTCCCCAGAAGCATTTTCAATACAGTGTTAAGTATACATTAGGCAAGTAGATCAGGTCAAAATGACTTATAGAGTGAAATTTTCTTTTCTTCAGAATATGATCCCTTTAAAGTTACTGTTTTACCAAAATCTTTTTCCATTACCTAAAGAATTTTTAAAGGTTGAATTCATAAAATCAAGTTATTATAAATTAATAGTTCACATACTAATTGAGAGCATTTTAAGTAAGTGACAGTATCTAGAAAGATCTTTGTATTAGTGGAATTACCTTTTTGAGCTACTCTGGGAATATTTGTCTTACATGAAAGCCTTATTGGCAGTATTTATAAAAGTCGTTTCAGTACTAGGTCAAATACCCAATTTGGGAAAGAGAACTATGAGTCTGTTGCCAGAATAAGAAATTAATCTACTAATGAATTTTTTAAAAACCAAGTTATATTAAACCCAAGGCATATGCTTTATGGTACGTGTCATCTAATAGTTTATGGGCTAGGTGGTAATTTGGGAAATTGAAGGGGAGGTGCTAACTGGGGACTCTTAACACCGTCTATTCACAGGTTACACCTGGCAACCTCAGCTATCTGGATTCCTAACAGAACCGAGAAGCAAGTTTAAAAAAATGATAATTTAACTGGCAGCCAAAGTCAATGTCAGAAAAGTTCATAAACTCCAGGGTTGCATTTTGTTCCTAGTTATTGCCCCAGAGGCTAGTGGGGCAGGGTGGGGGGGGGAAGCTTGGCACATTTCTTGAATGCAAGCACAATCAGAATTGCCATACAGCCTATTTGTCCTATCTTTGACCCAATTCTAATAAGCTTAGTTATCTGATTTATCAGTCCCTAGTAGATTGCAAGCTAGGAGGAGAACTAGGGCAACAAGACAGGAAATGGGAATAGAAGTAGCAGTTAACATCCTTCCTGCAAGTGTATCCATCTGTACCCTTCCTTCCTTCCTTCTCTCCAGTCTCAGAGGGTTTTCTTTTCCTGGTTAAACTGAGGCAAACAGTTATGTCAGCAGGGTCCGTTTATATATCTTTCCCCATTACTAAGTGACCCCGGATTGTTATGTATTGGGTTCTTATGTCTTATGCTTCTGGAATCTCATTTCTCTTACCTTGTAGGAGACCTTGTACCATTCAGCATCTTCTATCTCTCAATTGCTAATGGCTCTTTCCCTCATCCTATTTAAGTTCTTCTAACCCGAAGCTATCCTTTCTTGTCCTTGTGTACCCCTTCTAATTACCTCCCTTTTGTCCTCTCTTGGTCATTCTAAACTTCTCAAAATGAGTATTGTATTTGTTACCCTGCCCAAGTTCTTGATGTCCTAACTAGTCACTTCCCATTTCCTCTTAAACCTGCAGCAGTTTTACTCATATCTCCCACCCTTCATACTGCTAGAGCCAGTGAGCATGTTTCAAAGCTCTCTAATATTATTTGCTATCTTCCCACCTGACATGAAACTCTCCTTCCCTGGCTTCTCTGGTTCCATTTTCTACCTACCCTTTTACTTCTTTTTCCTTCTCCATTGTCTATCCTACAGGTATTGGTGTTCCCAAGGGTTTTGTCTCTGGTCCTCTTTTTATTCTGCTTCCCCTTACTGAGAAGTGTTCTTGCCCATGTTTTAACTACTACTTAGGTTCATACAGCCACTTGGTTAGGACATAGTCTTTTTTTTTTTTTTTTTTTGAGATGAGTTCTTGATATGTTGCCTAGGCTGGTCTTAAACTCCTGGGTTCAAACAGTACTCCCATCTCGGCTTCCCAAGTAGCTTGGACAACAGGTGTAAACCATTGTGCTCAACTAAGGACACAGGTATCTTAAACTCACATATCCAAAACTGAACATCTCTCTCTTCCACATATCCTTTCACCCCCTGCCCCATAGAACTACAAAAAACTGAAATACATTTATTCTTCCTCTTCTATTTTCTGTTACGATGAATGGCACCAGCATCTACATAATCGGTCAAATGTGGAATCAGAAACCATTCTGTTACCTCCTCCTATACCCCGTACAGGCATTTGATCAATTTGCCTTCTAATTTGATCTCCAGTCTGTACCTTCTGCTTTTCTTCTGCACTTCATTAATCCAGGTCAGAACAATATTATTGGTTACCTGAGCTCTAGTGATAGAGACACCTCCTACCTTACTACTTCCATCTTCCGTAACTTCTGAAATTAAATCCTGCTTAATACCCTGCTGCTAAATCTTTTTTTTCCACTGGGATAAGGCCAAACTACCTAAGGGCATATAATACCTTTGTGATCTGGGTCCCTGTACACTTTTTCTGCCTTCTGTCCTGCCAAGAATACCTTTTGATCCATTGTTCTAGCAATCGGCAGTATTTGAAGCACTATGCTTCTTCGACATCACAACAGTTTGCCTCTGAAAGCTCATGGCCTGATCATCAAGGAAAGCCTCATTATATTTGTTCATTATGTTCTGTTTAAGAAATCTGGGAAGTATGTGACCATGTTATATACATTTTTTCATCCAAAATGACTGCATTTTGACTGGGTACTTAAAAGCGTATGATTTGGTTATTTGGAAAATCACTTTTGTGGAACATCTCATTTGCTGATAATGAATGCCAGTGACTTGTTACCTTGGTATAAAAAAACAAAATATGTATGTCAGGAAGTGCTGTTATTTTACTCAAAAATCCACAGACTTGAAACTTTGTCACTGTTTCTGTTCTCAATTGTCCTTTCTCCACATCTAGCTCAAGACTGCAGTGCAGATGACGACAACTTCCTTGTGCCCATAGCGGTGGGAGCAGCCTTGGCAGGAGTACTTATTCTAGTGTTGCTGGCTTATTTTATTGGTCTCAAGCGCCATCATGCTGGATATGAGCAATTTTAGAATCCGCAACCTGATTGATAATATAAAAATACATGCAAATACCTTTCAATTGTTGAAACACTTTGCTTCTTAAATTTGATTTGTTGAAACTTTAATTCTTTTATCAATCCCAGCATTTTGAGATCAGTGTTTGTTAATGAAACCTGTTCCCTTTGATCAGCTTAAAATCCAAAGTGTAATATTTACTAGTCCTGGAGACAAACTTATTCAAAAGAACAATGATGTGCAATATTTTAAAGTCTATCTTAAGAAGCCTTGGCCAAATTTTGATCCTAACTTTGAAGTATGCCTTGAACTTACATGGCCATTATAAAAATAAAATACGTAGTTGTGTCTTAATACAATTAATAAATATCGTTTCACTACTGGTGTTCCGTTTCAATGTATAAGGACTATCATGATTTAAACTCATCACTGTGCCTTTGCATAAAGTTCATTAAATAAATATTGATGCAGTATAAATGCCCATCAGATATGCTTAAACTTGGTTTTCAGTTGAATGAAGTAGAGAATGTCCTCAGGACCATCAGCATTTTAAAGGTTATGTGACTTTTGCTGATTTCTCTGAGTTCAAGTTAAGGACGAAGTTGGTACCTCAGGTTTGTGATTTTTCCCTAGGGATGATACAGACCTGAGAGGCTCCAACAGAACTTAAACTGGCTTCAGAATTAGAGTTTTTAGGAGAATTGTTTGTTTTTCAGCAATACAGACTGAAAAGATTCAAGCATATTTAACCACTTGCTTTTTGGTTTTTGTTTTGTTCTCCTTTGGATGCCTGATTAGTATTGAAAGATAGAAATATTCTATGAACTAATTAGGACAGATTGTGTTGTGTTTCTCTCCCTCATCTTGTTGATCTCTGGAGCATTAAAATCTATTTAGTGTTGTCATCAGAGTGGTACTTATGAAATGTAAGCTAACAGCAATCTCAGAAGGGAGGCAGTGAAGCATAGCAACTAGGCTCTTGTTTCTTCAAGATGGCCCCGGTGGGGCAGTGCATAGATGGGGGTGTAAAGAGAAGCTGTTGGCATTAAAATGAGCTAGACAACCAGCCCTTGTTGAAGCATATTCCATGGTATAAGAGTAGCACAGATACGAAACATAGATAAAAAAGAAAGATTAATAGACTAGAAGACTTCTGGGTTGAAGTATTATTAACGCATTGTGTGTATATATTGGCATGATCAGAGTTTCTGTAACTTTCTGATTAACAATACAGTGTATCTTGTTGCCCAGCTCTCAGAGCTTTCAGTAAAATACAGTAAGTTCTTTCAACATAGGCTAATGTAGTTACTGAAATGAATGTTATATACTCAGAACCATAGCAACATTTTTATGAATGGCAAAAGTACAAGAGGAGGAAAAGTTAGAATTAGAGGAAAAATACAAGTTATTGCTCAGTCATAAATCACACCAGATAACACATTTTGTTAATTTCATTAGCTATTACTGGAAAGGACCTTAAAGATTATTTACTCTAACCCCATAATTTTACGGAAAGGGAAGTGAAATTCATTGAGGTTCCATATCAAGTGGGCAACAAAACTATTATTAGCATTTTGATAAAAATTGCCCCCAGTGAAATCTAGTCACTGAACAGTAAAACAGCAATCTGGTTTACACTTAAATTATGAGACCAGAATTGGGCACTTTGGGCTTCTGTACTATGTTTTAAGTTGTTTTTTTTTTTTTTTAAATACCAATATTGGCTTTTTCAATAGTAATATACCAAAACACTCCTATTTTGATGTCTGTTTGCTACTTCAAAACCTAATCCTCCTCAGATGGGATCATGAGCATAAGAGGAAAAGAGAAGAGAATGAACACTTGTTGACCTCCTGATGTGTATCAGATGCTTTCAAAATATAATTGTATTTAATCCTCAAATACCTTATAGGTATTATTATCCCCCTCTTGCAGAAGAGGAAAGTGAGGCCCAGTTTAAATAACTTGCCCAAGGTCCTTTGGCAAGTACTTGAAGGAGTCAAGATTTAAACTCAGTTCTGTCTGAATCCAGAACTCAAAATCTACATTGCACATGTTGCTTTCCTGGTGGTTCGGTGGAATGGACTGCAATGTGTTAGATTCCGGTGTTATTCTTCCAGGCCACTGCTCAGCTAAAAATAATTGTATATAACCTGATAGCTACCTAATGTGTGTGCAAAAAAAAAAAAAAAATTATAGTGCATTCTCGATCCTGTCTTTTTTTTAACTTAAATTCTATTATACAGAATTCTTATTTATACTTTAATTATAGGTGTGGCAAAGGAGAAAGAGAGTAGGGAAATAAGCAGTGGTTTTAAGTGTAGATGATGGCTTCTTTCCCCAGTGTTATTAGACAATCAGACCTAAAGTCTTCCCATATTAGGCAAGCACAGTCATCTATTTTGGACCCTTTCCTATTCTTCCCTTACCTTCTGCTTTTTGTACTGAGGAATTTCATGTGATTTTAGATAAAGTGATAATGAGTTATTGAGCAAATAAGAAAATCGAAGTAATGCTATTAAAGACTAAGCTATGTACGCTTTCAAAATGCTTGTTTCTTGCATGCTTTTTTCCTACTTAATTGCCTTCTTTACTAATTTCCTTTCCTTGCTGTCTGTTCTTTTCTAACAGCTGAAGAATGTTCTGCTGACTCTGACCTCAACTTTCTTATTCCTGTTGCAGTGGGTGTGGCCTTGGGCTTCCTTATAATTGTTGTCTTTATCTCTTATATGATTGGAAGAAGGAAAAGTCGTACTGGTTATCAGTCTGTGTAATCAATTAAATCTAACGCTTTTTGGGTTTTTTTGCAATTAGAAGTTACTTTTCCATTGGCTAAAAGCCAGGACCAACTGTGCAATAGATTGTTTAAGATATGCAGACTAACTTCAGTGGCTTGCTAGCTGACTTGGGCATGAGTACACTTATTTAAGACAAAATATATTAGGACCAATTTTTTTTCTGTTTTTTTCTTCCTTTGTTAAAGTGTAATTAAAAGAACAATTGTGGCTTAGAATTTTTTAAGTAAATAATGATTTTAAGCCCCGGATCCAATTATGAAAGCATTTTTACTGATGTGTAATTTTATATGTTACAGTTACTTATATTTTACTACTTTGATGTTACTTGCAATATCAAAGTTGTTAGAGAATTTAACTTGCTTCAGGAAATAAATTTAAGAACATAATGAATTCACTTTCATTGGTGGCAGACATGAAACTCGGTTCATGATAAGACTTCCATTCCCCACCTCCTGATCAGCATTATTTAAATCCATATTTTTCTGTTAGTTAAGAAAGAAATGGCTTCATATTATATTTAATAGCAAAAGTCTGGCTGTATTCTCCATTACTGTTAGTAACAACTATATTTTAACAAGGAGATTTCTTTTCTTTCTTTTATTTTTTTGTTCTGGAGTTTGGAATATACTGATTATCTCAGACTTGACATTTACACTGAAGGATGAAGTAAGACCTTCAGCTTTTTTAAAAAGGTGTTGATTTGGAACACCTATATGGGTTATGGTTTATTAAGGTTGTGATTTAGAAAGTTTTTTCCCCTCAGAGCCTTCACTTGTTGAGAAGGTTCATTTATCCTGCACTGAAAACAAAAACTCTACATGCTTTGTTTGTGTGCCTCCTGCACTCTCCAATTCCCTACGTGAATATACTCTAGCTGGTATTTTTCATATACTGATTTCTTTTTTCTCTCAGCAACAAGTGCTTACTCTAGAGGCTAGTGGGCCCTGACGTGTCATCGATCAGATGGCTGCCTAGCCAAAGCTGGACCAAGACTATTCTGTACATTTGTTGATCTTGATGTAGACTTATATCCCTGTAGGGAACTCTGATGGCTCTGGCTTCTGGAGTAAGGTACTAGAGACCGCTCATCCCCGTGTCTGCTTGATTGGTTCAGCTGTTGAATGGCCCTTTTATTTGGAAACACAGTGTTGAAGTTGTCTAGGGTCCAAATGGCTGCTTTGTACACCTATCATTAGTGTAAGTCAGATGTTTATCTCATCAAGCTATTTTATCTCTACATTTAACTAAAAACAAAAGTTCCCAAAGATCTGCCTTCACTTCAGAAATTTTTTTTTGGATTGAAAAAGTTAAAGCTGAACCTTAACTAAAGTGAGTTGGTTATTAAATCCAAGGATTAAGTCCCAATCTACCTCTCAGCACAATGCAGATGCTCACCACTGTATTGCTGCCGTTAACTCATGCCAGAACTCTCTGCCAATAACTGGAATTACAAAATTTTGTTAAAGAAAATTTATCAAAATCTTCCTTTACTGTCTTATCTATATGTACATCTCAAAAACATATATTCCAAACTGGAGTAGAAAGTTAGATTGCTCAATTACAACTCCTCTAGAACTCTATAGCTCTGACATGCAGATTCACACTCTCCTCTATTTGCTAAGTACGTAAAGAATCTTTTCTTTTAACATGTTCTCTTTTGAGAGCAACTGCTTGTTTGTTATAAAAGCATTTGGTTAAAATGATGGCACCATAAAGAACAGTGGCTTCATTTCAATACATATTAAGATGATTGTCTGGAAGCCAGATTAATTAAATCAGCTTGTGACCTTGCTAAGCATATACATTGGAAATTCAGATACATTCAAAATTATGGGTTCATTTACAAGCGTTCTACATTTTGGGTATGAGACTAATATCACTAATTCCTCAATAGTTATCATGGCTCTATCTTAATTAATTAGAAAATATGTATGTTTAATTCTTTGAGAATTAAAATACAGAATCTTAACAGAGGGTTAAAAACTGCTTCAACTCCAATAAGATACAGGAAGCTCAAAATCTATGAGCTGAGTGATCAATTAGCTTTGCTTGCTGAGTTCATTTTTATGTCAACATAACAGTGGATCAGACAGTATGACTTTGAACTCGTGAATGTAAAGAACTGTTTTTCACCTAAGCTGCTTTGGAAGAACTGATGCTTGCTGCTAACTAAAGTTTTGGATGTATCAATTTAGAGAACTAATTAATACCTGCAAAATAAAACATACTGTGGTACTCCTGTTTGATCTAGTATGTGTGATTTTAGATTGATGGATTAAAAAATAATAAAGATCATACATTCCATGCCACTATGGATAACCTCATTTTTATTCCATATGCTCAGCCTTAAGAGCTTATACTTATTTGTGTAATCTAAGTTCCTTAAATTCTAGTCTGTGGATTGTCAACAGGAATCATAGGATCTCATAGGTCTGCAACGTAACCAAGTCCCATCATTAGGAAGGTTCTAGTACAGAACCTTTTTAGTACAGACACCTCAAATAGGGGGGCCTACATAGTCATGGAAATTACAAGAAATCATCGAAAACAAAATATAGAAATCTATCAAACGTAAGAACATCTTAACAAATGTACTTTCAGCATCTGTCTGTCTGCATTGATGAACTATACTCATTGTTGAAGTTTATTTCGTTCTCAGTGAGATATACATCAGGGATATGGCGTGGCATGAGGAGGAGCTATCCATTTTCTGAAATTGTTTTTAAATTCCTTACAATCCAGTCTAATGCTCAATTTTTATATAATAGGATAAAATGACAACACATACATAAACATACTCCTTTTTACATAAGGGGTATTTTTGATGGGAGAAGGAATTAGACATTGGCTCCCTCCATAGTTCCAGAATAATAGGGTTTCAATTCCTGAAAGACGTTTAGTAGCTTTTAATTAAGTCAAAAAATGGCCTTCATAACTCTGCTACCTCACGAGGCCTCTGAAAGAAGCACTTTAAGATGACTGATATCAGGAAGAGTGGTTTGATATATGTTGATGTGAGGGTTACCATGTATCTAAAAAGTCAACTTGGAGGGTCATCTTTGTAAGTTCAATGTGTATACTTTTTGAATGCTGGAACTGCCTTTAGAATTCTGATGGAATGTTTTTTCTTTCCTTTGTTTTTACTGTCTGCATGTATTTTGATAGCAGCGTAAGTTTGGGTCCCTTTAATTTCAAGAGGTATGCATAATGAACAGGAGAAATCTTGCCATACAATGCATCTTTAGTAGGAAAAAGCTATAATTTTATTGAGCAGTTACAGTGTTGTGCGCTTTAAACATGCTATTTCATTTGATACATCAACTCTCTGAGGTTGGGGGTATCATTCCCAGTTTCCAGATGAGATGACTGAGGCTTGAGTTGGTTACTTAACCAAAGTCACACAGGAGTAAGTGGCAAAATGCACGTTTGAGCGCAGTTCTGTTTGCCCTCCAAAGACCATGCCCTTAACCACTATACATCCTGCCTTTCACAGAAACAATAGATTTTTTTAAAGCAAATGCCTTCCATTAAATCGTTACAGAAACCCGACTTCTGTACTCTTCTATCTTGTATGTAGTTGCCTTATAAATGTTCTCCAATATTCTTAAAATAACTTGAGTTTTATCCAGCCCATTTGTGGGGCCGACGGATGTTGTGGCAGCATGCCTTTTAGAAGATCAAAACCAAGGCCAGTTTGCACTGTACCTTATCAGTAATACTAAGCCCCGAATGTCACTTTTTTTCAGGGTAGCCTTATCTAGTTATTCTGATTATGTATCATTGTCATTCTGCCCTCAAACTCTTCTGCACCATGAATCATTTTGACTGTGCATTAGTGTGTTTAGGAGACTAAATATGTCTCTCTTCTCACTTAAATATCATTCAGACCCCTTCCCATTGTCCCTCACCTTTAAGTGCAGTGTAGCCATGTCACTCAACTGTCTTTGCCAGGTGGTTCTGAACCCTATTAATACACAGTTCCTATTCCCAAATTTAAGGCCTTCTGGGAAGGGTTTCAAGAAATTTGTTTTTTGTTTTTGAGACAGAGTCTCGTTCTGTCACACAGGCTGGAGTGCATGTTCTCATAAGTGGGTGTTAAACAATGAGAACACATGGACACAGGAAGGGGAACATCACACACCAGGGCCTATTGGGGGGCGGGGGGCTAAGGGAGGGATAGCAGGGGGTAGGGAGCTAGGGGAGGGATAGCATTAGCAGAAATACCTAATACAGATGACGGGGTGATGGATGCAGCAAACCACCATGGCATGTGTATACCTATGTAACAAAGCTGCATGTTCTGCTCATGTACCCCAGAACTTAAAGTATAATTTTAAAAAAGGGCTGAACTTAAGATATCAGTAAAGTTTCACTTTCAGCACAAAAAAAAATTTTTTTTTCTAGACAGAGTCTCATTCTGTTGCACAGGCTGGAGTGCGGGGGAGTAATCTCGTCTCACTGCAACCTCTGCCTCCCAGCTTCAAGTGACACTCATACCTCAGCCTCCTGAGTAGCTCCCAAGTAGCTGGGATTACAGTTGTGAACCACTATGCCTGGCGAATTTTTGTATTTTTAGTAGAGACGGGGTTTCACCATGTTGGCCAGTCTTGTCTCAAACTCCTGACCTCAGGTGATCCACTTGCCTCGGCCTCCCAAAGTGCTGGGATTACAGGCGTGAGCCACTGTGCACACGGTTGGTTTCAAGAAATCTTTACCTGCAATGTTTCCAGCCCTAATCTTCGACAGCCCCCATGCCCCTCCCTCCTCATCTACTACTTTCCTGTACTTACTTCAGCCATACTGACCCCCTTGCTACACCTGGCTAATTTTTGTTTATGTTTGTCTTTTTGGTAGAGACGAGGTTTCACCATGTTGGCCAGGCTGGTCTCGAACTCCTTACCTCAAGTGATCTGCCCACCTTGGCCTCCCAAAGTGCTGGGATTGTAGGCATGAGCCACCACACCCGGCCAATGTTAGCTTTTTATTTATATCAATCTGGACTTCTTCCTAAAGATGACAGATGTCAGCTGTTTAGATAAGATCATAGAGGAAGTAGAGAGAGAGAATCAGGCTGAGATAAAACCTTAAGGAACAAAAATCTACTCAGACTGGATTAAAAAGAAAGAATGAATTGTGAAGCTATAGGCTAAGGCTCACAGAATCCAATTGAAGGAAGTACATCTTGGACTCAAAGGAATACAGAATTAGATTATAAATCTTCAACTAAGAGAATACATGGGTGTATTCTAGACTACCAAGAAAGTTTAGAAAAAAATGAAAAATAAGTAGTAAGTCGCACTGTATTTGTTAAAATGTATTATAAAGCTAGAATCCGATGTTAGGGGGGTATAAAAATAGACCAACAGTTCAAAGGATAAGACACAATATACACACAAATATATACAGTAGTATGTATATATGTGCATGTGTATGTACATATATATAAATATATGTTTTATATATATATATATTTGGTATTTGATAAGGATGTTCTTTTTAGATGAGTGGGGAAAGAGTGGAACATTTAAAAATGATGCTGAGGGCCAGGCAAGGTGGCTCATGCCTGTAATCCCAGCACTTTGAGAGGCCAAGGCAGGTGGATCACTTGAGGCCAGGAGTTCGAGACCAGCCTGAGCAAAATAGCAAGACACTGTCTCCACAAAAAAAAATAAAAAAAAATTAGCTGGGCGTGGTGGCACATGCCTGTATTCCCAGCTATTCGGGTGGCTGAGGTGGGAGGACTGTTTGAGCCTAGGAGTTTGAGGTTGCAGTGAGCCATGATTGTACCACTGCACTATAGCCTGGGCAACAGAGGGAGACTCTGTCTCAAAAAAATAATTAAAAGAATATATATGATGCTGAGATACTAAGATACTAGGTTAGTTATTTGGAGGAAAATACGCTTAGTCTCCTACCTCACAATACCAAAATAAATTCAAGGATAATTAAAGTCTTTTTTTAAAAAATAAAACTATAAAAGATATAGAAGAAAATATAATGGCTGTTTATTTTATCTCAAAATAAAGACCTTCCTAAGAATAGAAGAAAAAGAAGAAATGGCAGTGGAAAAAAATTTCAGTATATAAACATTTAATATATCTGATCACTAAAATGCTACCAGACACAAATTTACAGGTAAGCTACATACAAGGGAAAATATATGCAATCTTAAGTACAACAAAGATTTAAGGTGATATTTTTACTATCAAATAAATACAAACAAGATAAGATGAATATTCCTTGAATAAGCAGGAATGAGGACATGAATAGCAAAATCATGACAAAAGAATTGAAAATAGACAAGCAACTTGAAAAAATGTTCCCTCTCCCTAGTAAACAAAGAAATATAGGTTGAGTATCCCATATCTGAAATGCTTGGGACCAGAAGTGTTTTGGATTTTAGATTTTTTTAAGATTTTGGAATATTTGCATTGTATTTGCCAGCTGAACATCCCCAATCTGAAAATCTTAACTGCTCCAATGAGCATTTCCTTTGCGCATCATGGCGGCACTCAAAAAGTTTTGGGTTTTGAAGCATTTCAGGTTTTGGATTTTTAGATTACAGATGCTCAGCCTGTATAAATTAAAACAAGATATTTTTCAAACTGGCTAATATATTTTTAGTGATAAAATTTACTCTTGGCCACGGTACAGAAAACTGCACACTAACAATGTTGGGAATGAAAATAAAAATTTGGAAACAATCTTTAAGTGCCCAGTAAGATCGAACTAGGTAAGTATATTGTGAAACATTGACATGACAAAATGTTACAAAGCCATCTAATATCACAATATCAAAAATGAAGAATATGAGACTGTGGTTGTGTCTTACTGTTAAGTGAAAAATGAATATCAGAAAGAAATATGTACCATTCTGTTTTGGTAAGTAAATCTCTCTACCTCTATCTCTCTACATATCTACATCTAACTACTCGTCTACTACCCAAAAAGTGTTTCTCCCTGTCCTTATAGCTTACCACATGCTTGGTACAGAGTCCACCACAGGAGGCTCCATATTGGAGCCATTACTTTTACAGTTGAGGAGGCCACAAAAGAATGTGTACTGTGTCCTGTCTTGGTATGTATGTACGTATATCTGTAAATATGTGTGTGTATATAAATACATCAAAGTGTAAACAGCAGTCATCTCCAGGTTTTTAGATTATGGGTGGTGTGAATTGCTTTTCGTAGTTCTTTTTTGATAAATGCAGTCTATTTTGATCATCAGAAGGGCCTCAGGAAAATGATTTCCCAAGAGAGTGGATTTAAATCTCCTTGGTTCTTTCCTGTGTGTCTTGGTTTTTAGCGTTGGTGCTAGAAAAGGAGGTAGTGGAAGGAGAGGATTGGGGACATGGCTCCTAGGGGTATTGGCCTGGTTCTTTCTTGCGTTCTGCATGTAAGTGAGAGCTGGCCCCATGAGAGGACAAAGCCTCCACTTCTACCAGATATCAGGGCACTCTCCTCATTTGAAACATGTTTTTATCAAGAAAAATTCCTTTATCTTACATTGTTCATTAGTCCAGTCACTTAGCCTTGATCACGCGCAGCTCTCCCACCCCCTCAGGAATACAGAAGCACACTTATCCATCAGTCTATTGTTCTCTCCTGTAATGGCTGAAAGGTGCTTCTCCCCATTCCTACATATTGTCTGCAGAGGTTTCCACAGGAAGGGTCTGAATTGGAGCCACTACTTGCAGCTGAATGAGGCATCAGAGAGAACCGGGTTCAAATACCTGCTCTGTACAAGCTTGAACAAGTTTCTGAATTTCTCCAAGCCCCAAAAAGTGTTCCCTTCCCCTAACCTCGGGGTTTTGCTTTGTGATGCTAGAGTAATGAGTGTAAGGGATGCCTCCTGATTGCCCAGTCATACCATTGAGTGTTGATGGCATGGGTCTTAGTGGGGGTGGGGATGGGGACATGCCAACCATTGCATGCTGTCCATCTCCTGCATCTCTGTCTCTGCAGGTGTTGCCAGGGCGACACCCCTAGGAGACATGTACCCAATCCTGTCCTGCCATTTCCTTTCCTAGCACCAGTACGATCCATAGCAACAAAGCCTGACTGTTTTCGCTCGTCAACCCACTTCCCTTTCTACCATACTCTCTCTATGACTCAAATTTCCTCCATTATTGTCAATTCTATGGATCAAGGTATTGACATACCCTATTAACTGCTATTAATTGGTAAGGGTAAAAGGTTAAGGCACTGTGTTATAGTAGAAAAAGCATGGAGTTTGGTGCCAGGCAAATTGGAGTTTGAACCCAGGCTTCACCCCAACTCCCAAATGAATAACTTTGGGTAGGTGATTAAGTTGCCCCATCTGTAAAATAGAGTAGAATATCCTCCTTGAAGAACTGTTAATGGGGGTAGCTATTATACCTATAACATTACAGAGATGTGATGGTTACCAACAGGATAATGGCCATAAAGTCTCACATACAAGGCACTCAATGGTGTGAGTAAGCAATCAGGAGAGGCATCCCTCATACTCATTACCCCAGCATCACAAAGCAGAACCCTGAGGGTAGGCAAAGGGAACCAACACTTTTTGGGACTTGAAGAAATTCAGAAACTTGTTCGAGGTTACACAGCTAGTGAATACAGAGCAGGTATTTGAACCCAGTGCTCTCTGGAGTCAAAGCTCAGGCTCTTCCCGCAAACGCCTCACTTACTGCCTTTACCTGCATGTGCCTATCCCAGAACAAAGGGAGAATTGACAGCCAACTTCAGTGATTCTGGCATGTTACCGTGAAAAAAGTCAGCCCTGATATGTTGGGTAATCACACTGAGCTATATAAAAAGCTATGCACAGACCTTTAGACATTCCAGTGGACATCAGAGTATATTGTGAAGCTCCAAATAAACCAACTATAATGAGAACTAGGGTGATTTGTTCACATTACACTATGGATGAAAAAAAAGTTCTCAAACTTCAGTGTGCATCAGAAACACCTGCTGGGCCCCACTTCCAGAACTTCTGGTGTCAGGAAGTCTGAGTGGGGCCTGATAATTTGCATTTGTAACAAGTTCCCAGGTGATCCTGATCCAGAAACTACACATTGAGAACCACATAAAAATGTACTATAACACTCCCAAGTCTCATCTGTGTCTCATCTTCCAAAAATTCCAAGGAGCTATAGGTACATGAGTATCACAAAATCTTAGCTGCCAATCCAGAAACCCTAGCTTTGGGTTTGCTGTCCCTGATGGACCCTTTCCCCTCCAGTGCTCCAAAGTAAGTAACCAAAGCACTCCTGGTAATCATGACTCTCAGGGAAGTGAGAATGCTGCCGGTGGGGCAGGGCCACTTTTGTTCTCTGTCCCTACTCCTGTGCCCATACCAAGCAGGTAGCTGGCCTCCACTCCCCTTCACCTCAGGAAACATTTGTCTTGTGAGCAGAAAGGCTACAGCCTGACTGCTTTCCAGAATTCTGAACACCTTGATAGGATTATGCATAGGAGAGAGGGGACATGCCTTGGCAGGCAGAAATGCAGGAGGCAAGTTTCTGCACATGAAACATCAGGGGACTTTAGGGAGACAGTATCTCAGGGAAATGGCTTATTGGTACACAGGAGACTAGACCCCAGGCATCAGAGCTCCAAGCCTAGGTAAAAGCATCTTCCTCAGCTGACCTCTCATGCTCCACCAGCCCTGGAGCAGTCTGCCCTGGAGCAGTCCCACCTTCAAGGGATCATGTGGACAGGGAGGGTAGCAGGGACAATCACGATGGACTGAAGGTCCCACAGAGGTGCCCCTAATCCTTGGGTAACTCGTCGGAAGAGGAAGAGCCCTCCAGTAGTGAATGAGTGGGATGGAGGGAACATAGAGATTTAAGCTGCCACCTCTGAGCAAACCTGCCTTGAGATACACACTACATAGAAGACACAGTAGTCAAGTGCACACTCTTTATTACTAGTTAGGATCAGAAAAGCCTTGACAAAGGTTGATCTTGGTGAGCTGGGTGGGATCCCATGCGGAAACTCGAGGACACCTTTAGCTCAGATTGGAGGTAGATCTAATCAACCACCACCCCGGCTCCCTTCTTGCTTTGCAGCAGCTGCCTTGGAGAACAGAGAGCCTGCAGAGAACACACCAAGAGGGAGAGAAGAGACCCAGAGGCATTCCCATGATTGCTCGCCCCAGTCCAGTTCTATTTTTAACCCACTTAGTCCTCCCAAGAGAAGCACCATCCAGAGCCTGGTGCCCCTGATGTCTGTCCTTGGAATCCATTTTGTTCTTCATCCACTGCTGACTGGAAAGGGACTTGGGATGGGGGTAGCCTGAGGCTGAGGGATAGAGTGCATAGTCAATACCCCTTGCCCTCAAGCACCGTCTTTCTTCAAGACACCCCAGTGGTCTTTCAGTCAGGCTGGGGGACAACCAAGAAAATGCCTGTTCCTCTCAAGGGAGGAAATCAGTAGACAATCAGAAAAGCCCTGCCTATGCTTTCCTAATATTTGCCACTGCCCGTTCACTTCCACTGAGACTAAAGTGATGACCAGTTCAGTCACTCAAGGCCTTTCATGAAAATTTTTTTGACTCTGCCCCGAGAGTTACAAGAATAGATGTTATTTCAATTGGGTTTATCCAAAGGCCACACTATGTGCAAGGCTACAAAGACACCCCTGATCTACACTGTATTTCAAAGACACCCCTGATCTACACTGTATTATTTCAAATTAGGCTTTCTTGGCCAGGCGCAGTGTCTCACGCCTGTAATCCCAGCACTTTGGAAGGCCAAGGTAGGTGGATCACCTGAGGTCAGGAGTTCGAAACCAGCCTGGCCAACATGGTGAAACCCCATCTCTACTAAAAATACAAAAAATTAGCCAGGCATGGTGGTGGGTGCCTGTAATCCAAGCTACTCGGGAGGCTGAGGCAGGAATATCAGTTGAACCCAGGAGGCAGAGGTTGCAGTGAGCTGAGATCGTGCCATTGCACTCCAGCCTGGGCGACAAGATTAGTAT
Source organism: Cacajao melanocephalus (assembly GCA_963573385.1). Taxonomy (NCBI): domain Eukaryota; kingdom Metazoa; phylum Chordata; class Mammalia; order Primates; family Pitheciidae; genus Cacajao; species Cacajao melanocephalus. The sequence continues at coordinate 38,107 of CAUYLG010006740.1, read as the reverse complement.
TTTGTTCTCTTATCTAACCAAACTCACCCAATTGGATTATAATGTGTATACCAGATGACAACATATAATTATAGTTTCTAACACATGCTATGCCATCAATGACTATTTGGTCAATAAATTAATGAATGAAATTCAACAAACTTGCTATAATCTCTAAAACTTAATGCTATTTTCCCAACCCCCTTTGAACTCGGTTATATCAATCCCCTTTCTCCAATAGGATTAAGTTATAAAGAAATCTGTCTGCTCTCCCTTGTTCCAAAATACAGGCAGCACATCTCCTCCCTGATTCTTTTGCATTATTTTCAGCAGCAGCCAGTTGAGGTCTCACTGAGGTGAAGGATGCTGAGAGCCAGAAGGGTATTTCATGAGGTTTCACATGCTGGGAGCCAGATCATCTTCAGCTTCATGCAAGATTCCTGGAGCTTAGAGACACAAAAAACAGGCCCTCACCTATGAATGTTATAAAATCAAACAAATATGAACACTGCCATAGTTTGCAATATAACAATAGCAATCTCAAGGGAAAAGCAATGTTCTAGAACATAATGTGTCTTATGTTCTAAAAGCATGGCTATTCCCAGCCAAAAACCTGGTGTTGAGGAGAAAGGAGGTTAGGAGAATGCAGAAAGAGAAAAAGAGAACGCTTCATAACATCAGCTTCAGGGTGTCAACCAGTTAGTAGCAGCCACCCAGAGTCCACCACCTGTAAACTTAAATGCCACTGGACAAATTTTCCTTTTAAAGATTGATGTATTCGATAGAATCTCATCTTTCTTAAAAACAATACTCAGCTGGGCATGGTGGCTCACACCTGTAATCCCAACACTTTGGGAGGCCAAGGCAGGTGGATCACCTGTGGTCAGGAGTTCAAGATCAGCCTGGCCAACATGGTGAAACCCCATCTCTACTGAAAATACAAAAAAATAGCTGGGCGTGGTAGCAGGCACCTGTAATTCAGGGACTCAGAAGGCTGAGGTAGGAGAATCGCTTGAACCTAGGAGGTGGAGGTTGCAGTGAGCCAAAATTGGGCCATTGCACTCCAGCCTGGGCGAGAAGAGCAAGGCTCAATATTATAATTAAAAAAAAAAAAAGAAAACAATACTAATTCTATACACGCATATACATTTATAATATGAAACTGGGGAAAGAGGTCCATATGTAGAAATAGATTAATGTGTTAAAAATGGTTATTGCTTGATGGTGGGATGCTGAAAATTTTTGTTTGATAAATTTCAAAATTTTCTATGATGTAGATAAAAGAATGAATTTTTGATCAGAAGGGGGTCTCCAGAAATTTATTTATCTTTGGACTATGTCTCCATTCTTTTTCTACCCTCTTGAATTCAGTGAGGAACTTGTTTTAAGTCAAGACTTCCCACCTCAACTGGTATTTAGATTTTTCTTGCATTTGTAGCAGGCCAAATGTCAAGAGAAATGAATCACATTGTACACCATGAGCAGTCTCAATCCCTCCTCCTGAGGTCTGGGGCAAGGGTCTCCTCTTGCTAGGATTCAAAGGCTTTATTACCATTTGGTGGCCTGGCTATGTGTCCCTGAGGTTGTTGCTTCCTTGGATCTCCTTGGTTCCAGCTGTGCTCAGAGGTGTTTCTGAAGTGGGGCCTCACAGGACTTTCCTCCTGGCGTTGGCTCCTGCTGTCAATCAGGGGGGCCAACCCCTGAAGACTGGCAGGACCTTCAACCTGGCTTTGGCTTCTCTGGTCCCATGGTGGAGTGGTCTCCTCCTGGGACCCCACTGCAGCTGACTGCAGGTCAGGTGGGTAGATGCCCCCAGTAGGCATCTGGGGTGGAATCGAAGCTCCTGCCATTGCTTCCATTACTGTAATTACTCTGGGTTGGTGGGGTGGTGAGTGTGAGAATATCACTGGGAATGGTTGGGGAAATGGCATTGGCAGAGGGAGTGGAATAACCGTGGCCCAGGGACTAGAGGATTTTAATGGGAAATGCACACTGGTCACAGATACCATCTAGGCCTCCTCTCTCTGGGATCTTGCATCCTGCCCACCCCATGACCATGGGGCCAGCGCCTCGCTCCACTCCTTTGCGTCCCCAGGCCACTCCTCAGTCTCATATTCCTCATTTTGCGCCCAGGGTGCGACTTCCTGGGTAAGCGGTTTGGCCCGGGGCCAACCTCTTGGTCTGCAGCAGCTGCCACATCAGCACTTCACCCTCATCCAGTATGTGCTGCATGCTTTCTTGTGTGTGATGCAACTGCGAGACAACCTCCTTGTGCTCCTCGCGCAGGCGCTGCAGCTTGGAGGACACAGCCCAGATAGCTGCCTCTTTCTCCTTCATGTGCTCCTGCAGCTGCTGGGCCAGGTGCTCCTGCTGTTCCTGCTGCCTCATGACCACCTGCACACTCAGGACCAGTGCACTCCAGGCACAGGCCCTCTTGATGGCGTGGGATACCCATGGTTTCCATCACTATGGAGCACAGTTGGTCCTCTATCTTGTTCTGGGACCGCGAGTTGAAGGTCAGGTGGAAGTTCAGATCGCCACGGTTATTAAGGACCTCCTGACTGATGAACTCGATCACCTCATTGTGGCGGAACCTGCTCCCAGGACCCCCAAAGTTGATGCCCATGACTGCTGCTGCCTAGTCAGATGACCCACGGCAGTTACTGTAAAACAGTGGGCTGTCAACTGGTGCACCCCTCACTGCCTCCTCGCTTAGTCCTATTACAATCTTTGCCCAATCCTGGCCCCCTCCTTGGCCTCCTTCCTCCCTTACCCCATCCTCCTCACAACGACTGAAGCCCTGAAGCCAGTTCCTTCCTACCAACCCTTACCAGAGCAACAGGAGAGCACGTCACACATATGGGCGCTGAGTCTTGCTGCAAAACCTGCTGGGACCAATCTTCTTCGATAGACCTCCCCGTGCTGAACCGGCAAGCTGGGATCTATTTTCCTTTTCACATCGCTCTTTACAGGGAAGGCTAGCTGGATGACCGTACTGGGGTCTGCAGTGAGCCCACAGAGAACTCTTGTTTCCAAGAGTTTCTGAAGGACAGCACTCAGGCACATGACATGAATTTCTAATCTGGGGGGCTCTTTTGGGGGGCCTCTTTTTGGCTTGGCTTCCTCTCCCATAACTCTCAGTTGCTAAATCAAATCTTCTATATACTCTTCCCTCCTCATCTTAAGCAAATCAGTGACCTTGGACTCCCACTCAGCAAGGAAATCATGTGATTGAGTCGTAGAGTCCCTCCGCTTTCTTTGCTAAGCCCTATCTCCATGCTCTAGATCCCAGTACCTCCTATTCCATTTCCTCAAGGACTTTAACATATCTTAGTCTCCCTGTCTTTCCTGGATCTCCCCCATCTCCTGTGCTACTGGATTTTTCCCCCCTACAGTAAACCTGTTCAAGTTCCTTCCATGCTTAAAATCATTTCCTCCCTCTACCCTACGTCTTGCTCTTCTCAACACCATCCATTCTCCCTTCTCATTAGATAACAGCCTACGCTATGTCCACTCCATTGTTTTTGTTTTTCTCCCCCAAAATACTAGTGAAAATTCTCTGATAAGGTCGCCAGCAGTCCCTACTTCAGTACAAAAGCTAATGGAAACTTGGACGGTTCTTACATGATCTTTCAGTAGGGGTTGCTCCTGTTGAACATTCACTCCCTTCTGTCTTGGTTTCTGCAACATCAAATTTTACTGATGTTCCTCCTATCCCTCTGCCTCATCCTTCTCAGTTTCTTTTCTTTTTTTTATTTTTAAATATTTTCTATGACATCTTGTTATAGCATCTCAGTTTCTTTGAACTGCTTGTTCTTCTTTCCAAGGCCCCAAAGTTGGTGTTTTCCCAGTTTTGTCCTCAGACCACTCCTCTTCTCATTTTATATGCTCTCCTTGGATGGGCTTATTTACTCCTATAATTTTAAATGCTACCTATATCACAACTCTGTATTTCCAGCTTAGACCGTTCTTGATGATCAGATCCATATCTTTTTCCTCCTTTGGCAGATAATTATTGGATGCATAGTAAGTCCACTGGACAAAAAGTAGTGGAAAATATTGAAAAGTCCTGGCCTTCATGCTGTTTATATCCCATTGGTGGAATAATAAATGAAAAAAGTAAATAAATAGGTAAGGTAATAATAAATTATGATATATGGCCAGGTGCAGTGGCTCACACCTGTAATCCCAACACTCTGGGAGGCCAAGGCGGGCAGATCACTTGAGCCCAGGACTTCAGGACCAGACTAGGCAACGTGGTAAAACCCTGTCTCTAATTTTTAAAAATGCAAAAAATAGCCGGGCATAGTGGTGTGTGCCTGTAGTCCCAGCTACTTAGGAGGCTCAGGTGGGAGGATTACCTGAGTCTGAGAGATCGAGGCTGCAGTGGGCCATGATCACACCACTGCACTCCAGCCTGGGTGACAGAGTGAGACTCTATCTCAATAAATAAACAAGTAAATTGTAATATGTGCTGGCAAGATAATATATAAGTTGATATGAGAGATAGGGATTCTACAGGGGGTTCAGGTTGTACCCTGTATACAAGGAGTTTAGGGAAGGTCTCTTTGAGATGACATTTGAGCTGAGATCTAGAACTCCAGTAGCAAAAGTCTTGGTATAGAAAAAGCTTCAAATCTCCAAGAAATAGGGAAGATCTCGGCTGGGTGCAGCTGGGATTACCCCAGCACTTTGGGAGGCTGAGGCAGGCAGATTGCTTGAGCTCAGGAGTTCAAGGCCAGCCTGGGCAACATGGAGAAAACCCATCTCTACTAAAAATACAAAAAATTAGCTGGTCATGGTGGCACACACCTGTGGTCTCAGATGCTTGAGAGCCTGGGGTGGGAGGGTAGCTTGAGCCCGGAGAAGCGGGGTTGCAGTGAGTTGAGACTGCACCACCACACTCCAGCCTGGGTGACAGAGTGAGACGCTGTTTCCAAAAAAAAAAAAGGAAGAAAGAAAGAAAGGCCAGGCGCGGCGGCTCACGCCTGTAATCCCAGCACTTTAAGGAGGCCGAGGCGGGTGGATCGCGAGGTCAAGAGGTCGAGATCGAGACCATCCTGGCCAACATGGTGAAACCCCGTCTCTACTAAAAATGCAAAAATTAGCCGGGTGTTTGGCATGCGCCTGTAGTCCCAGCTACTCGGGAGGCTGAGGCGGAAGAATCGCTTGAATCCAGGAGGTAGAGGTTGCAGTGAGCCGAGACTGTGCCACTGTGCTCCAGCCCAGCCTGAGTGACAGAGCAAGACTCCATCTCAAAAAAAAAAAAAAAAAAGAAAAGAAAGAAAAGATCTCAGTGTGACCAAAACATGGTAAGTCTGGAAGAGAGTGAAATGAGACAATGTTGAGAATATACATAAGCAAAGATGTTATCTTGCATGGCCTCAGAAGTAATAGTAAGAAGATTGAATTTTATTCTAGGTGTGAGGAGGTGACATTGTAGTATTTTTAGTGACCGCATCATCAGATCTGAAACATTTTGCTCTGAATGTGGCATGGGATAGAGATTATATGGAGATTAAGAATATAAATAGGGATAATAGTGTGGAAGCTGCTGCAACTGACAAAGCAAGTAATGATCAAGATTTGGTTTAGTCTAAAGTGGTGTTATTGGAGATGAACACCATCTCCAGTAACATGTGGAATGGTGCTCATCTGGGAAGAGGTTGAGAGTATATTTTGAAGGTAAACTTGACAGGCATTATAGATTGTTTGGGTAAGGGGGTGTAAAGATTGAGAGAAAGAAAGGAGATAAAAGTGACCTATAGTTTTTAAGTTTGAGCCAAGTGGGTGAATGGTGGTACCATTTCTGAGATGGAGAAGATTGGGAAAAGCAAGGAAAAAGCAAGAGTACTGCTTATATATTTTATATTTTTTAGTTTTAAATTTATTTTTATTTTTTTGAGACAGGGTCTTGCTACGTTGCCCAGGCTGGTGGCAAACTCCTCGGCTTAAGCAGTCCTCCCACCTCGACCTTCCAAAGTGCTGGGATTATAGGCATGAGCCACCATGCCCAGCCCAAGAGTACTGTTTCAGAGACATGGTTTGTGATGTCTCTTAGCAACCAGGGTAGAGATATCAAGTAGGCCTGCTGGGATTTAAAGGTCTGGAGCACAGGGAAGAAATTGTGTTGGAAATACAAACTTGGAAATCTATTGATGGTATTTAACAACTGCGGACCTGAATGAGGCCCCCTAGGGAGAAGAGAGTCACATAAAGATGAGCTGAAAACAGTGGACTGAGTCCTGGGGCACTCCAAACGTTAGAATCATAGTTACAGTCAATCATTAAAAGTGCAAAGATGATCTCATGTTAATTTTGATTTAACCTTTAAAATCAGATAATTATGGTGATGTATGCTATTTCAGCCATTGAAAAATATGAAAAACTCCCCAGATAATTTTATGTAGCTATAATCACACCCAATGAGAAAAATATTATCAAAAAGAATGCTATTGGCCCATCTTATTTATAAATATAATTTCAAAGAGATTGCACTGACATTTCTATGTTATTTTTGTTTAATACCCAAAAGCCATTCCTTGTGAGATTCTTGCATTATACATGAAGTAGTATAACTTTTGAAGGTATGTTACGATAAGTTAAAGATGTACATTATAAGTTAAAGATGTCTATTCCACATCATAGAAAAAGATGGACAACTCCCACGATCATTTTGTGAAGCCAACACAATTTTAACAGCCAATCAGAAAAATAGTGTACAAAATATACTGACACATCTGCAAAAATCTACATAAAATATCTGTAAAGTTACTGTATCAACATTCCTGTGACAGATATTGTTGGTTAATAACTAACAACAAAGCCCATTCTTTTGCTAACACAACCTACACATTGCTCAGTGAGTGGCAAGCCCTGGATAGCACCTCGTGATTGGTTTCAGCCAATGTTCTTCTTTGTCAGTGACTGGTTTAGGGGTAGACATGTAACCCTGTGATGCTCAATAAGACACATCAGGAACTTTTCTGGGGGTTTCCAGGAAAGATTTTCCTTTGCGATTAGATAGAGGACAAATAAAGTGAAATCCATTCACCGTGAGTCCCAATCCTTTATGTTTGTGATGCAAGTATAAGGGCATGTTGTTTGGAGCTGCAGGAGTTACCTTGAGACCATGAGAAGAGACATGTCAGACATATGTTGTGACCATCATACAGAAATATGGTGAACCCCCACCCAAAATTTGGTTCAGAGGTCAAGACTGATGGTACCACACATGCACTAAGAGGGTACAAAAATGTTTATTACTTACGTAATGCACCTTTCTGGAGAGAGCAGCTAGGCCTCCCAAGTTGATTAAAAAATTGCTTGAGAGAGCAAAGAAAGGGGCTTGGAATTTTAATTGTGGTTAGGGATGGAACTTGGGTGAGGGTTTCTGTGTGTGGGCAGGGGCTTGTATGGTTTGAAACTCCTGCTGGCACCAAAGGAGGGAGCACTAAGGCTTTCTTATCAAGTTGCCCAGATGTGAGGCATAAGGGGAGAGTGAAGGGTGAGGTTTAAAAGCTGTTAGCAGTCAAACTTCAAAAAATGGAGTCAGGCTCTTCATTATAATTTCCTCCTGATGTTTGAGTGATGACAAAACTATAACATGCTTATTTAATTGAATTTGAACTTGTTTAATAAGCCATTGTGGGACTCTATAAGACCTGAAGCCTGTAACCAGTAAGGAAGGTGAAAATTTCATTGAATGCCTTGTTTCAGAGCCCAGCATTTGCCCTCATGGAGAACCTCTGTTAGGGCAATATGGAAGAAAAATGTGGGGTTGGAGCCCCCACACAGAGTCCCCACTGGGGCACTGCCTAGTGGAGCTATGAGAAGAGGGCCACTATCCTCCAGACCCCAGAATGGTAGATCCACTGACAGCTTACACAGTGTGCCTGGAGAAGCCACAGACATTCAACACCAGCCTGTGAAAGCAGCTGGGAGGGAGGCTGTACCCTGAAAAGCCATAGGGGTGGAGCTGCCCAAGACCGTGGGAACCCACCTCTTGCATCAGGATGCCCCAGATGTAAGACATAAGGTCAAAGGGATCATTTCAGAGCTTTAAGATTTAATGACTGTCCCGCTGGATTTCAGACTTGCTTGGAGCCTGTATCCCCTTTGTTTTGGCCAAGGTCTCCCATTTGGAATGGGAGCATTTATCCAATGCCTGTACATCCATTGTATCTTTGAAGTGACTAACTTGCTTTTGTTCTTATAGGCTCCTAGGTAGAAGGAACTTACCTTGTCTTAGATTAGACTGTCATCTTGGACTTTTCAGTTAATGCTGAAATGAGTTAAGACTTTGAAGGACTATTGGGAAGGCATGATTGGTTTTGAAACGTGAGGACATGAGATTTAGCAGGGGCCAGGGATGAAATGATATGGTTAGGCTTTGTATCCCCACCAAAATCTCATCTTGAATTGTAATCCCCATAATCCCCATGTGTCGTGTTGAGGGAGAGACTTGCAGGAGGTAATTGGATCTTGGGGTCAGTGTTCTTCATGCTGTTCTCCTGATAGTGAGTGAGTTCTCATGAGATCTGATGGTTTTATAAATATCTGACAGTTCCCCTGTCACACATTCACTCTCTCTTTCACCTGCTGCCATGTAAGACATGTCCCTTCCCCTTCTACCATGATTGCAAGTTTCCTGAGGCGTCCCTACCCATGTGGAAATGTGAGTCAATTAAACCTCTTTTCTTTAAAAATTACCCAGTTTTGAGCAGTTCTTTATAGCAGTGTGGGAAGAGACTAATACAGGTATGTAGACTTGTTAATTAAAATCTTCAAATAGTAACTGCTTTTCAAATAGTGACAGCTCTTCCTCCACACAAACAACCACCCAATAGGCCTGTATATTGCACAAGGTATAATCTTTCCCATTAGCACTCTATAGAATAGTGGCCAATACTTGGTTGAAACACATAGTCAAACAGTCTCAGGTTATCACTATTTCCCCTAAGCCTAGCATCAGTCACAGTTGATGCTGGAATCAAGACAGATGATTCATTCTAAGACACACAGACAGTTCTGAGCCAAGACACACAAGCCAGAGTAACTTTAAGAATGGTCTCAGTCCCATGCTCCTGTTTCTAAACATCAGTTGATTATTGAAACTTCTGACTTAGGTCTGTTAAATCTATAACAGAGGTTCAGTAAAACTCAGCAAATCCAGCACAACTCAGCAAATCTTTGCACAACTCACAGTGCAAGCTAGTCAGCAGACAGTAGCTTGGAGTGCATGCTTACCACCAGGCAGCAGAGTCAATTAGCAAATCAAAGTAAGAGAAGAAGGATACCTGGTAGTGGTGGTCATTGTCTCAACCTCCTGCTAACTGTACCGACTATTGACAAAAACAGGATGGATCACCACCCAAAATTTGGTTTTAATGTCAAGACTAATGATGCCATCAACACATCAAGAGGATATGAAAGGTTTATGACTTACATAATGAGACTTTCTGGGGCAACCAGAGCAGACATCACATGATCCATAAGTGGCTTGATAGAGCAAGGAAAGGAGACTGGATTGAGATTTTTATGGTAGGGAGTGAGTAGGCTGAGGTGAGTGCTCCTGTGCATGGGATCAGGCTTGCATAGTTTGAATCTATGGCCAGTACCAAAGGAGAGAGATCTAAGGCTTTCTTAACAGCTTGCCAAGATGTGAGGCACAAGAAGAAGAGGTTAAAAGCTATCAGAATTTAAGCTTCAAAAAATGGAATCAGACTCTTGATTACAACATACTTCTGATGACAGCATGGAAAAGTGAGAGAACTGGGGTCCTTGATCATGTTATTCAACCTCTAAAATGACCTTGGAACTACCTGCCTCAGATTTCTAGTGCTGCTTAATAATTCAATGTCTTTATGGTTGAGGATAATTTTAGCTAGGCTGTCTGCTAATTGCAGTCAAAAGAACTCTGGATGATACAATGTTGAAGATATAATCAATTACTACCATGTTGGATATATTCAGGGAATACAGGGACAATATAACAAATTCACGAATGTAATTCATAACAAAAATAAATTAAAGGAGAATATCATAGGGTCATATTAATAACATACTTAAAAGGCTTTCATAAAATCCAGTAACTATCCTTAATAAAAACACAAGGTAAAGAGAAGCAGAAAGGACCTACCTAAAAACTCCTTACTAAAACTAACAACAAACATCAATCTAAATAATGAAACAATAATAATGTTTTAAAGATAATCAGAAATACACAGGAATGCTATTACAATTATTCCACATATTCTTTGAGGTTCCAATAAATGCAATAAAGGAAGACAATGGTATAGCATAACAACTACTGAGAAAGATATAACTTTTTCTAGGGTGAGTGAATGCCCAGAAGATGCAAGAGACATTATGAATACCATTACAGTTAATACAATTGTCAAGATTGCTGGACACAGGGTAAATATAAAAAATATTTTCTCCTGGCTGGGCATGGTGGCTCATGCCTGTAATCCCAGCACCTTGGGAGGCCTAGGGGGAGAGGGTCATGAGGTCAGGAGTTTGAGAACAGCCTGGCCAATATGGTGAAACCCCATCTCTACTAAAAATACAAAAATTAGCTGGGTGTGGTGGTGTGCACCTGTAGTCCCAGGTACTGGAGAGGCTGAGGCAGAAGATATCGCTCAAATCCGGGAGGTGGAGGTTGCAGTGAGCCAAGATTGCACCATTGCACTCCAGTCTGGCCAACAGAGCAAGATCCATCTCAAAAAAAAAAAGTTCTCCTATAGTAGGAATAAGTGGGAATAAATAGAAATGGGAGAAATATTTTATTCACCAAAATGGCTTAAATTATAAAATACATTATGTAGTAAGTTTGTAATAGGCAAACTTCTTTAGGTTCAGCTACATTTCTCAGAATTTTCTTTCCTTTAGGTTTGTAATTAGGGTGAGTCACAAAAGAGATTATTGTGGGAGAATTGGAGGACAGAAGTGATGCAGCAGCCATTTTGGAGCTTGAACACATTACCTCTTTTCTGCTGGCTCACCACATTGGCACAAGACATTAACTGGGTTTGGAACTCCTCCACCTTCCTCTGGATTCTCCTTTAGCTTCTCCAACTCCTGGGACAGGTGTGTGAGTTTTGCTCTGTGACAAAGTATCTTGGCTTTTACAGGATACCCGTACTGTTAAGGTCAGAGGAAACAAGAACTGATACGGGTTTTAGTCCATCCTTGGGGATGCCAGCTTGCGCTTGTGGATTTCACCTTGTTCTTGTCTGTTCCCACTTTATGTCTATGTTTATCTTGCTTCCTGACTATCTGCACTCTGGACTTCAAGTTCCAGCATCATATGTGGAGACAATACTGCTTAACCAGCTTCCCCAGTTGTGTAAGCTAAAATCTCTGGAACAAATGTCTTTGAAAATTACACACACACACACACACACACACAGTAGTTCTGCTACTCTGATTGAAGCCTGACCGACACACTTGGAAATAAAATTTCACAAGAAAAGGAAGCAGATTTCCACTACTGGTCAAGTTGGTATAATACAGACTGAATTTATGCTCTCACTAGAAAAAAACTTTGAAAGTGGACAAAATACATGAAATGGTGGTTTTCCAGTCACTGAGCATTAAGTAATGAAGGACAGTGATTCCTGAAAAATGAGAAAGAAATGAGGTGAGACCCATGTTTACTCAGTATAATGTCTGGAGAGAGTTTCCAGGCCATGGCGCAGGGAAGAGGAACTCAGGTGGAGTCCGGAAAACTCCATGAGTTAAAGAGGGAGAGGAAAGAATCTGGGAGACCAAGGTGGCTAGGGTTTGTTAGACATAGTGCCAGAGAGGGGAAATGTAGATCGCGTGGACTCCAGAAATCTGCACAGGGTCCCTTTGAGTAGTAATGGTTCCCTGAAGAACTGATGGACTCATGGCTCAATGATATCAAATAAAAAAAAAAAAGAGGAAGAACTGATGGACACATGTGAGGAAACTACCTAAGGCTAAGAAATTAATCACACAAAAAAATTGGCACACACAGAGCTGGAAATAGTGCCTGTCCCCTTCAGCCAGACTAGTAAAACCTCATAATTCATGGAACATTGGGTAGAGTACTAAAAATGCTCTTGCATTAATAGTGGAGAATATTTGGACTCTGAGTGAACAGTGCTCTTGATCTATCTGAAACACAATAAAAGCAAGATCCTAAAGGATCAAACTGTTTCAAGAATATTTATAAGAATGCAAACACAACAAATACCCCAAAGTTAAAATTCAGCAACATTGAACATTCAATCAAAAATTACCAAGCATGCAAAGAAATGGAAAAACATGACCCATAATGAGGCAAAACATCCATCAATCAAAACCAACCCCAAAGCAACATAGATGTTGGAATTAGCAGACAAGGACATTTTAAAACAGTTATATCTATATTTCATATGTTCAAAAAGTTAAGTAAAGACAGATAATATAAAAACAGATAATGTAAAAAGGCAAAAATAAAGTTTACAGATATGAGATAAAATATGCTAGATGGATTAACTGCAAATTGGACATTGCATTAAAAAATAGTCAACTTGAAAATTTAGCAATAGAAACTCTTCAAAATTGGATATCCAGAAGAAAAACCATCTAAAGAAATGAGCAAAGCATCAGTTAACTGTGAGAAAACTATTTGTTTTCTCAAAAAACAAACATATATTCCCAAAAGGGGAGTACAGAAAATATTTGAAGAACGAATAGATAAAAATGTTTTCAAATTTTACAAAAACTATAAACTCATAGATCCAAGAAGCTCAATAAACCTCAAACACACAAAAAACTGAATACTACACCAGGGCATATCATGATTAAATTACTCACATGAGTGACACAGACAGTCATAAAGCCACCAGAATAAAAAGCATGTCACACAAAAGGATGACAAAAGACTTAATATCAGAAATAATGTGAGATGACAAGAGAGCAAAATTTTAAATTATTTAAAGAAAATATAATTTTTAACCTAGAATTCTATACCCAGCGAAAATATCAAGAAAGAAGGTAAAATAAATACTTATTCAGACATATAAAAACTGAAATAATGCATTATTAGCAGACCCATACTGCAAGAAATGTTAAAGAAATTCCTTCAGGCAGAAGAGAAATGATAGGTGGAAATATACACCTACACAAAGGAACAAAGAGCACTGGAAATGGTTATGACAAGAATATATATATATATATATATATATATATATATATCCTCCTTTTAAATAAAGATTTTCCTATTATTTAAATCTCTTTAAAATATAATTGACTGCTAAAACAATAACAATATAGCATAGGGTTGATAATATATGTAAAAGTAAAATACATAACAACAATAGTCCAAAGGCTAGGAGAAGAGAAATAGAAATTTACTACTATTGTAAAGTTCTCATATGATACAAAATGGTGTAATATCATATTAAGGTAGACTGTGATAGCTTAAAAATGTATATTATAAACTCTAAAGTGACCCTAAAACAACAAAGCAGAGAGCTAATGCTAATAAACCAAAAAAAAGATTAAAAAATTTATGTCATAAACAATATGTAGTTAATCCAAAATAAGGCAAAAAAGAAGAAAAATGAAACAATAGATAAGACAAATAGAAAACACATAGCAAGAGGATAGATTTAAACCTAACCATATGAATAACCACATTTAATATCAATGGTTATGCCCCAGTTAAGTAAGACATTATCAGAGAGTAGATTTATGTATGTATGGATGTATTTATTTTGAGGCAGGGTCTCAATCTGTCACTCAGGCCGGAGTGCAATGGGGAGATCTCATATCACTGCAACTTCTGTCTCCTGGGCTCAAGCAATCTTCCCATCTCAGTCTCCTGAGTAACTGGAACTACAGGTGCATACCACCATGCCCAGCTAATTTTTAATTTTTTTGTAGAGATGAGGGCTCACCATGTTGCCCAGGCTGGTCTTGAACTCCTGGGCTCAAGTGATCTGCCCACCTCAGCTTCGCAAATTACTGGAATTACAGATGTGACCCACCTCACCTGGCCCAGAGAGTAGATTTAAAATCAAGACCTAACTATATGTTGCCTCCAAGAAACACAATTTAAATATAAAGACACAAATAATTTAAAAGTAAAAGGATGGATTTGGCAATGATTTCTTGGATATGAGACCAAAAGCATAGGTATCAAAATAAAAAATAAATTGGACTACATCAAAATTAAGAACTTCTGTGCACAAATGAACACGATCAGCAGAGCGAAAAGGCAAAATATTTTTTCTAGTCACATTAGAATGAAACCAGAGATTATATGGTACAAGGAAAATACTGTAAGTTAGAGATTGTCAGTACAAAAAAAAAAAAAAAAGCAAGACCCCTGGTTATTTCAGAAATCAATCAAATTGATAAATACCTAGCCAGACCCATGAGAAAACACACAAATTACCAATATAAGGAGTGAGAGAAAAGACATCGCTGCAGATTCATCCTGGCATTATGAGGATTATAGGGGGATATTTTAAACAACTTTAAAGAAGTGAAAGAAAACATCTGCAATCTAGAATTCTATACTCCTCAAAATATTGTTCAAAAACATAGGCAAATATAAAAGCTGAAAGAAACCACCATCAGCAGTTCTGCACCATAAAAAATGTTAAAGGACATTCTTCAGGCAGAATGAAATAACACTAGTTGAAAATCTGGATCTACACAAAATAATAAATACAACTGGAAATGGTAACTATGTGATTAGATATGTAAGAATTTTGCCTTATAATTGAAATCTCTTTAAAAGATAATTGTTGGCCAGGCACGGTGGCTCACACCTGTAATCCCAGCACTTTGGGAGGCCGAGAGGGTCAGATCACGAGGTCAGGAGATTGAGACCATCCTAACCAACATGGTGAAACCCTATCTCTACTGAAAATACAAAAATTAGCTGGCCATGGTGGTGCACACCTGTAGTCCCAGCTACTCAGGAGGCTGAGGAAGGAGAATCGCTTGAACGCAGGAGGCGGAGGTTGCAGTGAGCCAAGATCGCACCACTGCACTCCAGCAAAAAAAAAAAAAAAAGATAATTGTTTAAACAAAAGTATTAATAGTGTGTTGTGGGGCTTATAACATATGCATATGTGAAATGTATGATAACATTTGCATAAAGCTCTCAAGGAGAGAAATGGAAGTATTCTATTGTAAGGTTTTTATACAATACATGAAATAGTATAAATAACTTGAAGGTAGATTGTAATGTTAAAGACATAAACTATAAACCAGTGATTGTCAATCAGGGGTGATTTTGACTCCTAGGGGACATTCAGCAATGTCTGAAGACATTTTTGGTTTCCAAAACTGAAGAGATTATGTGATATTGTGAAATATATATTTGATCTTCATACCAGTTTCCCAGCATACAACTCCTAAAATCCTTGGGATCTTCAAAATGGTATGTCTTTTTGTATGTTTTATTTTCGTTAAAAATTTTTTCTCACACCATTCTCCATAACACTTGTATGCTAATGAGTAGACTAATGGCTGGCAGCCCCTAGGATGGAAACACTAAAGTAGGATTAAAGGGTTGGGACTTTTAGCCGCACTCTGAGCCTCTAGAGAGGGAAGAGCACTGAAGGTTGATCACAAATCGCCAGTGATGTAATGAATCATGCCTGCTTAATGAAGCTTCCCTAAAAACCCAAAAGGACTGGGTTCAGAGAGCTTCTGGATAGCTGAACACATGGAGGTCCTTGGAGGGTGGCATGCCTGGAGAGGAAGTGGAAGCTCTGTGCTCCTTCCCTCACTCCTTGCCCTATGCATCTCTTCATCTCTATCCTTTAAAATATCTTTTGTAATAGACGAGTACATGCAGTTAAATGTTTCCCTGAATTCTGTGAGCTGCTCTAGAAAATTAATAGAACCCAAGGAGGGGGTTGTGGTAACTTTGATTTATAGCCAGTTGGTCAGAATCACAGATAAAATAATCTGGGTCTTGCAATCAGCATTGTAAGTGGAGCTTAGTCTTGTAGGACTGATTCTTCAACCTGTGTGATCTGATGCTATCTCCAGGTAGACACTGTCAGAATTGAATTAATTAGAGGACACCCAATTGCTGATGTCTGTTGTGGTATTGATTGCTTGTTTGCTGGTGGGGAGAAATCCCCATATATCTGATAGCAGAAGTGTGTTGTGAACTTACAGGAGGAACCGAGTTTTTTTTTCTTTCTCTTCTTTTTATTTTTAGAGAAAGTGTCTTGCTCTGTCACTCAGGCTGGAGTGCGGTGGTGTGATCATAACTCACTGTGACCTCAAATTTCTGGGCTCAAACGATCCTCCCTCCACAGTCTTCCAAGTAGCTAAGACCACAGGCAGGCACCACCATGCCCAGATAAGTTTTAAATTTTTTTAGAGACAGCATCTCACTATGTTGCTCAGGCTGGTCGACCTCTTTACCTCAAGTGGTCCTCCCACCTTGGACTCCCAAAACGTTGGAATTACACATGTGAGCCACCATGCCTGGCTGAGTTTGGTTTTTGTTTTACATGGAGTACTACTGGTAGCTATTAGATAGAGGCCAGGGAGGCTGCTAAATATTCTAAAATGTACAGGAAAGCCAAAACGAAAAATTATGTGCCCCCAAATGCCAATAATTCTGAGGTTGAGAAAACCTACTATAAATCTTAAAGCAACATTCAGATAGAACTTTTCTTGCAGAAATTGACAAGCAGATCCAAAAATTCACATGGAAATTCAACGGATGCAGAAAAGCCATCTGTTGCACAAGTGGTTATTAAAATAATCCTAAAGATTATTTCCTGATTGTACAACTTACTGCAAAGCTACAGTAATTAAGTGTGGTAACTCAAAATGGTTGTAGATCTAAATGTAAGAACTAAAGCTACAAAACACTTAGAAGAAAACATAAGAGTAAATCTTTCGTGACCTCAAGTTAGGAAATGGTTTCTTAGATGTAACACCAACAGCACAAGCAACAAAAGAAAAAAAGATAAATTAGACTTAATAAAAATGTAAAATTTTTGTGCTTCAAAAAATACTATAAAGAAATTGAAAGGACAACCCACAAAACAATAGAAAAATTTTGCAAATCTTTTATTTGATAAGGGTCTGGTATCCAAAATAGATAAAGAATTCTAACAAATTAATAATAAAAAGACAAATAATCCAATTTTTAAATGATTAGAGGATTTAAATAATTTCCCCAAACAAGCTATACAAATGGCCAAGGAGCACATGAAAAACTGCTCAATATCATTACTTATTAGGGAAATGGAAATCCAATTCACAATGAGATGTCACTCTACACCCAGTGGGATGGCTATAATTTAAAAAAAAAATTGGACAATAACAACTGCTGGCAAGTATGTGGAGAAATCGGAACCCTCATACATTGCTAGTGGAAATGTAAAATAATGGAAGTATTTTGGAACACAGTTTGACAGTTCCTCAACAAGTTAAAACATAAAGCTGCCATATGAGAAATTTCTCCTTCTTTCTTCCCACATTTTGTTCTGTCTTAGTCTATTTGTGCCACTGTAACAGAATACCACAGATTGGGTAATTTATAAAAAAAAATAGAAATTTATTTCAGACAGTTCTGGAGGCTGAGAAATTCAAGATCAAGGCATCAGCATTTGGTCTGATGAGAACTTTCTTGCTGTGTCCTTACATGGCAGACGGCATGAGGACAAGCTAACAAAATGTTGCGAAGCATCTTTTATAAAGGTCTTAACCACATTAACAAGGATGCAGACCTCATGGCTTAATCACCTCTTAAAGCCCACCTCCATATAAATGTATAATCATCCCCTTTAGTAGTCTCTATTCCTCCTTCCTCCAACCCCGAGTAATCACTGGTCTATTTTGTATTTTATGAATTGGCCTATTCTAGACACGTCATATAAATGGAATTTTACAACATGTGGCCTTTTGTGTCTGATTCTTTTCACTTAAAATAATGGTTTGAGGTTCATCTATGCCAGAGTATGAATCAATGTTATATTCCTTTTATGGTTGAATAATACACCATACTTTGTTTATCTATCTGTCAGTCGATGGACATTTCAGTTGCTTCTACTTTTGGTTATCATGAATATTGCTGTTATGAACATTTATGTACATGTTTTTGCATGGACATATATTATCAGTTACCTTCAATGTATATCTAGGAGTGAAATGGCTGGGTCCTACGGTAACTCTATATTTAACCTTTTAAAGAACTGCCAAACAATTATTTCAAAAGGGCTTCACCATTTAAAATTTCCTCCAGCACAGCATAAGGGTTATAATTTCTCTACATCCTCAAAAACCCATGTTATTGTTCACTTTTTAAAATTATAGCCATCATAGAGGGTGTGAAATGTATCTTTTTTCTAGCTTTACTGAAGTATTACTGACAAATAAAAATTATATATATTTAGGATGTACAATGTGATGTTTTGATATACATATATACATCGTGAAATGATTAACACAAGCTAATTAACATATTGATCACCTCACATAGTTACCTTTGTGTGATGTGTGTGTGTGGTGACAACACTTCAGATCTACTCTCAGCAAATTTCAAGTATCCAATATATTATTACTAACTATAGTCATTACGCTTTACATTTGGTCTCCAGTATTCACTCATCTTACAACTGAAGGTTGGTACCCTTTGACTAATATCTGTCCTTTCCTCCTATGCCCTAACCCCTGACAACCACCCTTCTACTCTCCGTTACTATTAGTTCAACGTTTTTTGTTTTCAGATTCCACATATAACTGAGATCATGCAATATTAGACTTTCTGTGTCTGATTTATTTTCTTAGCATAATGTCCTCAAGATTCATCCATGTTGTTGCAAATGGCAGGATTTACTTCTTTTTAAAGGGTGAATAACATTCTATTGCATATATATGCTACATTGTGTGTATGCATTCATTTGTTCATGGACACTTAGATTGTTTCTCTATCTTGGCTACTTTGAATAATGCTGCAATGAATATGAAAGTGCAGATATCTCTTTGTCATAGTGATTTTATTTCTTCTAGATATATACCCAGAAGTGGGCTGCTATATCCTGTGGTCGTTCTATTTTTAATTTTTTGAGAAACCTCTGTACAGTTTTCCATAATGGTTGTACCAATTTGCATTCCCTCCCAACAGGGAAAGGGTACAGCAGTGAAAGGATTTCCTTTTATCTACAACCTTACCAACATTCTTTATCTTTTGACCTTTTTAATAGAAAAAAAAATCCTAAAATGCATATAAAACTGCAACAGAACCCACATAGCTAAAACAATTTTGAGCAGTAAGAACAAAGCTGGAGGCATCATATATCCTTATTTCAAACCATAATACCAAGATATAGTAATCAAAATATGGTACTGGCATAAAACAGACACATAGACCCTATGGAACAGAATAGAGAGCACAGAAATAAACCCACATATATATGATCATCTAATCTTCAACAAGGTGCCAAGAATACATAATGGGGAAAGGATAGTCTCTTCAATAAGTGGTGTTGGGAAAACTGGATATGCATATTCAAAAAAATAAAATTGCACCCTTATATTACACCATTCACAAAAATCAGTTGAAAATGGATTAATGGCATATAAACATAAGACCTTATTGTGGTTTTGATTGCCATCTCTCTAAAGAGTGATGACAATCAGCATATTTTCATGTGTTTATTGACCATTTGTATATCTTCTCTGAAGAAGTATCTATTTGGATTCTGTGTAGAGTTTAGTGTAGTTATTTGCCTTTTTATTGTCTAAGTGTAAGAGTTCTTTACATATTCTGAATACTAGACCCTTAACAGATATATAATTTGCAAATATTTTCTTTTATTCTGTGGGCTGTATTTTCCCTTTCTTGATAGTGTCCTTTAAAGCACAAAAGACTTTAATTTTAATAAAGTCCAAGTTATCTGTTTTTTTGTCACTTGTGCTTTTGGTGTTATATTTAAGAAACCATTGTTTAATCCAAGGTCATGAGGGTTTATACTTATGTTTTGTTTTAAGAGTTTTATCATTTTTAAATTTTATATTTTTATAGGGACAAGGTCTCACTTTGTTTCCCATGCTGGAGTGCAGTCGTATAATCATAGCTCACTGTAACTTCGTACTCCTGGGCTCAAAAGATCCTCCCACCTCGGCCTCTCAAAGCACTGGGATTACAGGCGTAAGCCACTACACCTGGTGCCTATAGTAAAATTTTAAATTGTAAGTCTTTCAGCTTTCTTCTTCTTTTGAAAGATCATTTTGGCTATTCTGTGTCCCTTCCATTTCCATATGAATTTTAGGATCACCTTATCAATGTCTGGGGAAAAAAAGGGTAGTTGGAATTTTGAAAGAAATGTATTATTTGTAGATCAATTTGGTGAGCATTGTCATTTTAATAATATTAATCTTCTAATCCATGAGCCCAATGTCTTTCCCTTTATTTAGTTCTTTAATTTATTTCAGTAATAGTATATAGATTTCAGAGTATAAGTCTTAGATTTCTTTTGTTAATATTTTCCTATTTTATTCTTTTTATGCTATTTTGTTTGTTTATTTTATAGACATGGGATCTCATTGATTTTCTATTTCTTTTTATGCTATTTTTTATGCCATATAGATGGGGTCTTGCTATGCTGTCCAGACTAGTCTCAACCTCCTGGCCTCAAGCAATCCTCCTGCCTTGGACTCACAAAGTGTTAGGATTACAGGCATGAGCCACTGTACCTGACCTCAAGCTAGACTTCCAATGCAGAATTTAATTATAGAATTTTCTTTGGCAAAGGCAAAGCACAATAAGTCAAGAAGGCTTCTCTCTCTCTCTCTCTCTCTCTCTCTCTCTTCCTACCCCTTCTTTCTTTTGAGAAAATGTTGTGGAAAAAAAATGCTAGGGTGGGATAAAAACCTGTTCCTTGGAGATTTTCATGTTAAAATTTTGAAAATATTTTAATCTAAAAGTTCAGATATAACCATAGGTGTAGAATTTAACAGGGCACTGTTTGACAAAATGTAGTGAACATCTATTCTATCTGCCACTTCATATTCATTCACTCCTCATTGGTCACATCACCTCAATTTTCCTCAGGGAATTACCTTTCCCTGACATTCAATCCAGGCAGTTTGAGTCACACTGATATCACTCTAAGCTCCAGGGGTGGGCATGTAACTGAAGCCTGGCCAATCAGAGACGTTTCTTCCAGTGGCCACAGAGATTGGTTCAGGGATTGGCACAGGATCAAATTCAAGCCAATGGGAGACTCAAAATTTTTATTTTTTGTAAAAATACTATTCTATTGATACATACTATTTATGTATCAATAGTACATGTAAGTATTTGTTACGTGCATCGAGTATATAATTATCAACTTGGAGTATCCATCATCTTGAGCATTTATATTTTTGTGTGTTGGGAACATTTCATATCCTCTCTTCTAGCTACTTTGAAATATGCAATACACTATTATAAACCATAGTCTCCCTACTCTGCTATCAAATATTAGAATATTTCTTCTATTTAACTGTAAACTCATTAACCAATCATTCTTCATTCCTCCTCTCCCACCCACACACCCTTCCCAGCTTCTGGTATCTATTATTCTAATCTCTAACTCCATGAGATCAAGTTTTTTAGCTCTCACATGAGTGAGAAAATGCAATATTTGTCTTTTTGGGCCTTGCTTATTTCACTTAACATAATGGCCTCCAGTTCCATCCATGTTGCTGCAAATGACGTGATTCCATGTTTTATGGCTGAATAGTATTCCATTGTGTGTGTGTGTGTGTGTGTGTGTGTGTATCACATTTTCTTGATCCATTCGTTCTTTGATAAACATTTAGGTTGATTCCATATCTTTGACACTGTGGATAGTGGTGGGATATATATGGGGGTGCAGGTATCCCTTTGATATACTAATTTCTTTTCCTTTGGATGAATACCCAGTAATGGATTGTTGGAACATATGGTAGTACTATTTTTAGTTGTTTTTTTTTTTAAAGAAATGCCTATGCTGTTTCTATAGTAGTTGTATTAATTTACATCCCACCAACTGTGGATAAGAGTTCCCTTTTCTCCACATCCTCACCACCATCTGTAATTTGTTGTCTTTTTAATAATGGCCATCCTAACTGGGACAAATGATATCTTACTGTGGTTTTGATTTGCATTTCCCTGTTGATTAGTGATGCTGAGCGTTTTATCATATACATGTTGGCCATTTGTATGTCTTCTTTTGAGAAATGTCTATTTATGTCCTGCACTTTTTAAAACAATTTTTGTATGATTTTTTGAAATTAAGACTTTTATATTTGTTGCATTTTTTATTCTACTTTAAGTTCTGCGATATATGTGCAGAATGTGCAGGTTTGTTACATAGATATACACGTGCCATGGTGGTTTGCTGCACCCGTCAACCTGTCATCTACATTAGGTATTTCTCCTAATGCTCTCCCTCCCCTAGCCCCCCACCCACTGACAGGCCCCAGTGTGTGATGTTCCCCTCCCTGTGTCCATGTGTTCTCACTGTTCAACTCCCCCTTACGAGCTAGAACATGTGGTGTTTGGTTTTCTGTTCCTGTGTTAGTTTGCTGAGAACGATAGTTTCCAGCTTCATCTGTGTCCCTGAAAAGGAACCTTTTTATAGCTCCATAGTATTCCATAGTATATATGTGACACATTATCTTTATCCAGTCTATCGTTGATGGGCATTTGGGTTGGTTCCAAGTCTTTGCTATTGTGAACAGTGCTGCAATAAACATACGAATGTACATGTGCATGTGTCTTTATAGTAGAATGATTTATAATCATTTGGGTATATACCCAGTAATGCGATTGCTGAGTCAAATGGTATTTCTGGTTCTAGATCCTTGAGGAATCGCCACACTGTCTTCCACAATGGTTGAACTAATTTACACTCCCACCAACAATGTAAAACTGTTCCTATTTCTCCACATTCTCTCCAGCATCTGTTGTTTCATGACTTTTTAATAATCACCATTCTAACTGGAGTGAGAAGGTATCTCGTAGTTTTGATTTGCATTTCTCTAATGACCAGTGATGAGCTTTTTTTCATATGTTTGTTGGCCGCATAAATGTCTTCTTTCTAGAAGTGTCTGTTTATATCCTTCACCCACTTTTTGATGGGGTTGTTTTTCTCTTGTTAAGTTCCTTGTAGATTCCTGATATTAGCCCTTTGTCAGATGGATAGATTGCAAAAAATCTCTCCCATTCTTCAGGTTGCCTCTTCACTCTGATGACAGTTTCTTCTGCTGTGCAGAAGCTCTTTAGTTTAATTAGATCCCATTTGTCAATTTTGGCTTTTGTTGCCATTGCTTTTGGTGTTTTAGTCATGAAGTCTTTGCCCATGCCTATGTTCTGAATGGTATTACCTATATTTTCTTCTTCTAGGGTTTTTATGGTTTTATGTCTTACATTTGTCTTTAATCCATCTTGAGTTAATTTTTGTATAAGATATAAGGAAGGAGTCCAGTTTCTTTTGCTGTTCAAAAGCTTTTTATTTTATTTATTTTTTCTTTTCAGAGATCCCCGTTATGATTTTTTTAGTTTAATATAGTCCCATTTGTCTATTTATGTTTTTGTAGCCTGTGCTTTTAAGGTTTTAGCCATAAAATCTTTTCCTAGACAAATGTCCTGAAGTGTTTCCCCTATACTTTCTTCTAGTATTTTTATATTTTGGGATCTTATGTTTAAGTCTTTAATCCATCTTGAGTTGATTTTGTATATAGTGAGAGATAGGGGTCCAGTTACATTCGTCTGCATGTGTATATTCAATTTTTCCAGCACCATTTATTAAACAGATTGCCCTTTCCTCAATGTATGGTTTTGGCATCTTTGTCAATAATCAGTTGGCTGTAAATATGTGGATTAATTTTTGGACTCTCTGTTTTGTTCCATTGCTCTATGTGTCTCTTTTTATACCAATACCATGCTATTTTGGTTTACTATATCCTTGTAATATATTTTGAAGTCAGGTAATGTGATGCCTCCAGGTTTCTTCTTTTTGCTCAGGATTGCTTTGGCTATTCAGGTTCTTTTTTGGGTCCATACAAACATTAGGATTTTTTTTACATCTGTGAAAAAATGACATTGATATTTGATAGGAACTACATTGAATCTCTAGGTTACTTTGGGCATATGGCCATTCTAATGATGTTAATTCTTTCAATTCATAAAGCATGGAATGTCTTTCCATTTGTTTGTGTCTTCTCTAATTTCTTTCATTAATATTTAATAGTTTTCCTTGTACAGGTCTTTCATCTCCTTGGTTAAGTTTGCTCGTAGGTATTTTGTTCTTTTTTGTAGCTATTATAAATGAGATTGCCTTCTTGATCTTTCCCAACTAATTTATTAGGTGTATAAAACACTACTGATCTTTGCATGTTGATTTTGTATCCCACAATTTTACTGAATTTTTTTTTTTATCAGATCTAATAGTCTTTCGGTAAACTTTCTAGGTTTTTCTAGATATAAACATTTCAATGTCATTTGCAAAGAGGGAAAATTTGACTTCATCTCTTCCAATTTGAATGCTAGCTTTCTTTAAACCAGTTTGATTTGATTTTTGAATACAGTGAGAAACAGGGGTCCAGTGTCATTCTTCTGCATATGGCTATTCAATTTTCCCAGCATGTTTATTAAATAGAGTGCCCTTTACCCAGTGTATGTTCTCATTAACTTTGTCAAAGATCAGTGGACTATAAATATGTGGATTTATTTATGGGTTCTCTATTCTGTTCCATTGATCTATGCATCTATTTTTATACCAGTACCATGCTGTCTTGGTTACAATAGCCTTGTAGTATAATTTGAAGTCAGGTAATGTGATGCCTCCAGCTTTGTTCTTCTTGCTTTGGCTATTTGGGACCATTGAGCTTCTTTAAAATCAATATTTTTAATTCCTTTTCTGGGATTTCATAAATTTCTTTTCGACTGGGATCTGTCCTGAAGAATTATTGCGTGCCTTTGAAGGTGTCATATTTCCTTGCTTTTTCATGTTTCCTGTGTCCTGATGTTAATATTTGTGCATCTAGTGTAGCAGTTGCTTCCTCCAGTTTTTTGAATTTGCTTTTGTAGAGGATGACTTTTTCATGACAATGTGTCTATGGTATTGGTTGGATAGGACACTTTGGCTCTGATTCTGAGTGCATGCAGTAGCATAGTCTCTATCTGATATCTTTGTTTATTATTATTATTATTATTATTATTGGTGGAGATAGGGTCTCAACATGTTGACCAGGCTGGTCTTCAACTCCTGATCTCAAGTGATCCTCCCAACTTGGTCTCCCAAAGTGTTGGGATTACAGATGTGAGCCATCACACCCAGCCTCTGTATGATTTCTTTGGCTGTAAGCAATGCCTGGTATGTGTAATTTCCTGGGTGGCTTAAGATATGTTTATTAGTGAAGTTTTGCTGGGGACTGAGATACCAGGTGGGCCAGTCTTTGGGCCCCACTGGTGGCAGCTGTGAGTTGTGTCTGTCCTTGGTCCCCAGGGCAATGTATACTGGCACTAATGTCAGTGGGTCCAGGGGGGCTGATCCTTGGCCCTCCAGGTGTCTTGCTCAGATACTGGTAGTGGCAGTGGTGGGCTAGGCAGGTATGCAAGTTCTCAGGCCCTGGGCAGCAGATGTGGTGTGGGCAATGGCAGTAGCAGTGGCAAGAGAACCCTCTGGATCCTGAGTGCTGCATGCTGGCATTGGTGGTGGCTGCAATGGGCTGGGTGGGCCAATCTCCAGGTCTGCAGGTGGCATGTTCAGATAGGTGCCAGCTGGGATGGTAGCAGCAAGGTGGGGAATGCATGTTCTTGTATCCTAAGTTCTGTTGTGCCAGGCTGCATCTTGCTTGTGCCTCAGCTCTGTGGCAAACTGCAATTAGGTGGCACCTCAGCCAGGGTGCTGCTGGGCCCCAGTACAATATGCAGTCTATTGTGAGCTGGGCTCTCAAAATGGCACTTTGCTGTATGTAGCTCCTTAGGAATGGGAGGGAGTGTGGGACCGCACACACACTCTATCCCTGGAGCAATGTCATTGTGTGGTTTCCAGGAAGCTCTCTAGGTTAGTTTCAGGGACTGCAAGAATTTAGAGGCTTTCCCCTGACTAGGATGGCAGGGGTTCATGGTGGGAATGTGGATCCCGTGGGGGTCTCTGACTTACCCGTTCCCAGCATTGGGGAGTCTCTCCAGGCTCCCAGTTGATTCCAGCTGAGTAGGCTGCTTTGCTTCCCTCTCCTTCTTTGCTTTAGGTGTTTCCTGTCACATTTCTGTTGAATTTCAGTATTCTTTCTTGGATTGTCTATTCTAAGCATGATTATCTACTCACTATTTTAATTCTTATTAGTACAGGAGGCAAATATGAGATGCTGCTAGTCAGCCACTTGAAACCTTTACTAAGAATTTTTTATTTTTTATTTGAATTTTCAGGGAAGAGAAGCCTTCTTTTCAATTGGATATTAGCCTTTAAGGATGTAGGCCTGGCAATGCAGGCAGCCATCTTGCCTATCTTGATTTGTGATGGAGAACAGAATACAGAGGTGGAGAGAGATTGATTCCTAATGACATCTTTGGGTTCCTGGACCTGGCTATACCTGAAGCCAAACTACTACTAGATTTTTCAGTTTTTTGATTTGGTAAATTCTCATTTATCCTTAAGTCGATTTGATTTTTTTTGTTGTTGTTCATTTGTTTGTTTTGTCACATGCAAGCAAAAGACTTCTAAATAACATACCAAAGGATACTACCAGATTAGAAAGGAAAAGGGAATGAATACTAAAGAATAGAGAAAAAAGTTCTATAATGGAAAAGCCTAACGCCTTTGACCCCACAGCCATGGATCAAAATATGTATGAAAATAAAATTGCCCCAGTCCCTGGGGTTGTTTCAGTAGATAATTCCAACACTATACCAGGCTCCAAGGAGTCCACTCACAGAACCTCCACTCGATAACTGTGATATCGCCAGTTTGCCCCTCCAGATGCACTCTCTACCTTTCTCTACCCTGCTTTCTTTTTTATTTTTATTTTTCATTTTTTTTTTTTTTGAGATGGAGTCTTGCTCTGTCGCCCAGGCTGGAGTGCAGTGGATCAATCTCAGCTCACTGCAACCTCCACCTCCCAGGTTCAAGCAATTCACCTGCCTCAGCCTTCCAAGTAGCTGAGACTACAGGCATGCGCCACCACGCTCGGCTAATTTTTGTAGTTTTAGTAGAGACAGGGTTTCACCATGTTGGCCAGGATGGTCTCAATCTCTTGACCTTGCGATCTGCCCACCTCCGCCCCCTAAAGAAGTGCTGGGATTACAGGCGTGAGCCACTTCGCAAGGCCCCACCCTGCTTTCTTTTTTAGGAGGCTGACCTGTATGAACCGCATCAATAGTTTTTTTTCCCCTCTAACTTTTGGTTGGGTTTGGCTAATGAGAAAAATTAAGTTGCAGTATTTATTCTCTGTAAAAGTTCACCTTGGGCTAGCTTAGTCCTTCAACAAAGTCACCAATCCTCTCAAGGCAGCCAAGTGTACACAACTCATTCCTCCTGAGTTCTAGTAACCATTTCTTGCTCCTATACCTTAGGGTCAAGAGATGGTAAGAGATCGGCTCTTACTTGGTTGGGTTACTGTGCTATTGTTGGGTCCCTATATCTATGCTTTTATAAGTAATCCCTTTGTAAATAAATCCTCTTCCAATTATCCTTTTTTGTCAAGTGTGTATTTATTTCTTGTTGAGTTATGGTCATATAGGGGTCTGCAAGGAAGTACATTCTGCAAAGTAAGCTGTCAGACTGAAAGCTTACTGTATTCTGCTTAAAACTTTTGGATCCCCCATTAACCCTTCTTCCATTCTAGCTTGCAACTAAAGAACTTTGTGAAGTAATGTTTCCATCTATTTTTTCTTGCCATTTGCCTCCATATATCCTATTCACTCTCTTTCCTCCCAACACATGCATATAAATACCCAAACCTACATTTTCTGCCTGGATAAAAGTACAGTGTAAATCATACTTCCATATGTTTTGATTATATTACTTTATTATGTATGAATATTTTAAGAGGGAGTTAGTAAAGAAAATGACTCTAATGAAGAATGTAGACAGGGAGAAATATGTTGGGATAATGGATCTGTTGTCTAATAGACTTTAGGCCAGGGCAACTTCTAAGGAAAGAAGGAAAGATTCAGAGGAAAGATTCCTGCTACAGCCTAGCCGCTGAGTTGAGTAAGGGATTGGAAATATTTCTGTCTTTAATTGTAATTGCCATTAGAGATTTGCTCTGGGAGACAGTCTGTGGCTAGATGTGTCTTAAAGGCATTTAGCCAGACTTTCATCAAACAAAGTTTCTCTTTGAATTTTGGTTCTGTCCCTCCACCCGAAAGTTTATCTTAGTGTTCCTCTCCTATACAAACAAACAGAACAGTTTATACCAGGGCTCAACCTTGATAAAGAAAGGCTGCTCTCACAAAGCCATCTTCTGAGAAACCAGAGCACAGAGACTGCAAAAGAAAAAATGCCCAGAAATGAAACAACTTTTAGTTTTATCCTCCTGTAACTAAATCCCAAGAGTCAAAAAGAGGGGAGAGAAAAGAAAAACAACATTTAACTAACAGGTTGTCAGTTGTCAAGTTTTCCACCCACATAGCTGCCCAATATTCCTTTGGGAAAATTAGTGATATGGTCTAGAAGGAGAAAATCATGCATTTCTTTTTTATTTCAATTTATTGTTGTTGACAACTCCTCAACACAATATAAATGTTTTTACATGTTGATTGCCAGAAAATAGATGCCTAAGAAAGGTTACTTTAGGGTAATGATTTCAGGGGGGTAGAAGGTGAAAAATCATAACCAAAGTCCAGTATGGACAAAATCATGAAGACATTTAGAAGTGGTATTTCTCATTGGCAGTCAAGTAAAACCAAGTACATTGCAACAGATGGCACACAAATCAAATCCTGATGCAGCACAGTATGGGGAACTATTTAAATTAATCTACTAGAAGTTTATTGAACAGTTAGACCATTAATGAATCCAGTTCTGTATGATAACGCTATTTTTTTCATGTCCTAGCTGACAACCCAAACTATCTTAGTACTCTTCAATATTGCTTTGCAATTGTGGACACAATGGATTCCATTAAAAGAGAAATATTGTTTGACAAATGATTCATAATTCCTTGTTTAATAGTCAATGCATTTAACAGGATTATGTATTATGTATAAAATATAGCACCAGTAGTTGAATTCCTGTGAAATGTTAACTGTTTTAACTCAAATTTGACATATGTTTCAAAATGTTTGGGATATCATTCATTGATTTTTAAAAAGATGGTACTTTCTGGTAAGCAGCAGCTCAGAGTAGAAAGAGCACTGGACCTGGAGTCAGATGCAATGCAAGTTGTTTTTTCTAAACACTCTCTAATATCCTTTCCAGATCTAACATTCTATTATCTTTTACTACTGAATCTTGAGAGTTTGTTTGAGGTAATTTTCAAATAGTTTAAAAGTTGTTGTCTTTTTTCATTTTGTTCTTTTTCTTTTTAAAGGTTAGTTTTGTAAATTGAATTTGTTAAAAGAAAATGGTTGAAAGGAGGCAGCTTCATTGTTTGTTTGTTTTTGTATTTTCAGTTAACCTGCTATAGAAGATCCTATATCTTCTATTACTTGCCAATAGCAGTTGGCTCCGCTCTACTCTGTCAATAAGACTTGCAAGGTGTCTGGGAAGGAGATTCCAAAGAGGAGCAACTATTCTTTCTGCCACAACGCCAAGAGAAAAAATCACATTAGGGATTAGATTGGTGTAGGATGTTTACATGACTGGCTTTAATTCTCAAGATTAAATAGCTTAACATTTCTTAAGTGAGTTCACTTAACCCAATGTTGCTTTTGTTCTCATCTTTCCTTCTTTCCAACCCTACATGTGTTTACATCTCCACATCAATGTCTGATCAATAGAAAATCACGTCTAAAATGTTCAAAATTGATCTCTCCAAACCTGCTTCTCTCTTGTATTCCCAGTATTGATCAACAATGTCACCACCTTAACAGTTCTAGCCAAGCTCAAACCTTTGGAGTCATTTTCCAAACTCCTCCTTCCTTATTCCCCATTCCCCAGTCTTGTCCCTCTTCAATCACCCTTCACATGGTGGTTGCCAAGGGCTCTTTCTAAAATGCAAGCCAGGCGTGGTGGCTCACACCTGTAATCTTCAGCACTTTGGGAGGCTGAGGCAGGAGAATCACTGAAGGTCAGGAGTTCGAAACCAGCCTGGCCAACATGGTGAAACCCCGTCTCCACCTAAAATAGAAAAATTAGCTGGGTGTGGTGGTGTGCACTTGTAGTCCCAGCTACTCGGGAGGCTGAGGCTGGAGAATCGCTTGAACCCAGGAGGCAGAGGTTTCAGTGAGTCGAGACTGCACCACTGCACTCCAGCCCAGGTGACAAGACCGAAACTCCGTCTCAAAAACAAACAAACAAAAGAAACGACAACAAAAAATAAAACAAAAAAAAATAAAATAAAACAAAAATGTGACCACAGAGCCTCCCTGATTAAAATGCTTTAATGACTCATTTTCACCTATTGGATAAAACTCAAAATTCTCTTTCCATCCCTGAATACCTTTCTAGCTCGATCTCCTGACACTCCCTGCCATTCCTCTGAGCCCTTGTCATTCCAGCTACATATACTGCTCACAGTTACCCAGACACACCATGGTCTCTTCATGACTCTGGCTTTGCACGTGAAATTTCGTCTGCTACTTTCTCAGCGCAGGATATTTTTCCTCATGTTCCCATAGCTTTCCACATACTAGTTTTATAACTCTCATCAAACTATACTATATAACTTCTCCACTTGTTTGTATTCACTACTAGACTGCCAGTTCCCTGTTTTGGAAGAAAGTAAACATCGTAGAGGAGATTCAGACTTTGGATGCTCCTACGTGGCATTTAAACTTGCTTCGGACCCTGAGACACTATACTATTTGCTGATGCTTGCTTTTTTTCTCCTTGTCCCAGCCCTCCCCCTGGTGGAGGTGTTAAGAAGCAGTGGAGTGATCAGGTGACCAAAGATAAGCAAAGTGACCTGGCTGATCCACATCCTGGATAAGCATCTGCCTCATGTCATTTTTAAAGTAAATGCTAAACTGGCTAATGGACTTGGCTTTTGCCTGGCCTGGCAGGAACGTTCTATTTTGTCATGTATTCATTGACAGACTCTGATTTCAATCTCCGGAGCTGTAATTGCAGGTCAGTGTAACCACCCCTGACAGTCTCAGAAAACATCATGCTACTGTCAAACAAACAGCCCAAGAAGAATTAGCTGGTCTTCTTCCATGTTGTCTCCTCTGCCTGAAGCTGACAAAAACCTGTTTGCTGGAATGTTTGCCTTTAGACGATTACACCAGAGAGCAAGGAATCAAACACCAATCACATCCATATGCTAAGTGTTCTCCCCAGTTGCAGTGAGCCCCACCTCTTTAAAAAGTCACAAGGACGGTCTTCATCTCTAGCCCAGAACAACATCCTGTTAGCACTGTTTTTTTTTCCCAGTTGAAAATAACCTAGTTTTCGAATCAGCATTTAGTTATCTGTGGAAAGCAGCAGTTTCTTAAGCCCCTCTGGATATAGAGCTCTATAGGTATAGTGGTCTAGGTTGTCTAGGTTGGTCTGAGTGGTGATTCCCAGGGAAGGACCTTGCCAGACAGGTTTTTTTTTTTCCTTCAGAGACAGGATCTTGCTCTGTCACACAGGCTGGA
Source organism: Cacajao melanocephalus (assembly GCA_963573385.1). Classification (NCBI taxonomy): domain Eukaryota; kingdom Metazoa; phylum Chordata; class Mammalia; order Primates; family Pitheciidae; genus Cacajao; species Cacajao melanocephalus. Next base: position 6,411 of record CAUYLG010006740.1, on the reverse strand, counting down.
GTGCAATTCAGCTCACTGCAGCCTCAACCTCCCAGCCTTAAGTAATCCTCCTGCCTTAATCTCCCGAATAGGTGAGACTACAGGTGCATGCCACCACACCTGGCTTAGGCAGATTTTTTAAAAATTGGTTAGATTATTAGCCTGGTTGGGAGGAATCTGACCTCTAAAACCAGCAGAATTTTAGAAAACATGATGACTTTATAATCATAATAGAAATTCTCCTTCATGGCTATTGCATGGCTGTTGTGAATTTTATCAGATACTATGTTTATGCTACAGGGAGACTACTAGCAGCAAGAATAGGTTTTAGTTTTAAGTGGAAGGAAAGGAAATTAATATACTCTATTTGTCATCAGCAGAGACTACCTTTAAAGAAATCAAACAGCTCCCATAATGTCATTTTATACACATGTCATAGGCAAGGAAAGATGATCTGCTGTCTTAGATATCCATCTGGCTGTGTCCTAATTGAAGAAAAAGAATTCAGGTGCTACCAGAAATACTATGAGATAAAACAGAAACAGAACTGGTAGGAGTGGCCCCCTGAGGTTCTTAGGTTTCTATGTTCAGGGTAAAGATTACCCTGCCCACAAAATGATCATTGATGACATCATTTATGATGCCTTTGCCCTTCAGTTGGCACTGCACAGGCACTGCTTGGTTCTTCACCACGTCTATAAAGTGCATTGCCACCAGCGGGGAGGTGTAGTTAACCTGTAGGTGGAAGAACAATGAATTCTAAGTGTGGGGAGGTGGTATGAGGGAAGTGATCAAATAATCACTGCAGGATGATAACTCTCACAAAGAGAACTGAATAAATCCCATGATGCCAATTCGCAAATGGCCAAAGCAACTGACATACTCTCCTTGAGTTGGGAAAGTGTGGGAAAATCATACATTTCTCTAATAAGTCACTTTCTGATATCTAATTGTCCTCTGGGGAAACCAATTCTGACTCAGCATGATACGATTTTTCTGGAAATCACACCATGAATTAAACCAAAACTAGTGTCTACCCAGTCCCTATGTTGGCGACTTACCCTAACGCTTCAAATGGGAGAAACAGAAGGGTGATTATTAGGGCATGTTTAAGCACAATGGTAGTAACTTATCTGCTCCTGGCTCTGCCACTAACTAGCAGTGTGATCTTAGGTAAGTCACTTTCTCTTTCCAAACCCCAATTTTCCCATCTGTAAACTTAAAAGGTTAAACTAGGCCATATATAAGATTCTTTCGGATATGGAAAGGAGTGTGGTTGTGATAAGAATTGGATGAGGGAGCTCCTGGTTATGGCCAGCAGCTATTTACCCCTGTACTAACTGCTGCCTCCTGATTCTCACAGATCTCAGCCAGCCCTTCCTTTGTAGCTGAGCCCTTTCTGACAGCAATGACTAAAGGGGATACAGCTTACATGAGTCAGTTTGCCGTAGTAAGGGTAGTAGCGGAGGTCAAAAGAAGCCGACTCTGGGTAGTAACTGATGGATCGGATGTCATTTTCATCACCTCTCTGTAAGCAAAAACAGGTATATGTCGGGTGCTGGGTCACAGAGTGGGTTAGAGTCTGAGCTAAAGGGAGTTGTACCCCAGGTGAAATCACTGTGTGACCCATAACCAACTGTTCCAGGAAGACCATGAAAGCAGAATGGGGCAGAGCTCAGCCCTGACCTACCCCAGTGGAGCATTTTTACGGAGTGACTATGCCTTGGCTTTTCAGTTCAAAGAATACTGAATAGAAGGCCTGAGCCGAGGAGGCCAAAAGTGCTCAGTTTGGCTCTCCATTGGCTTCTAGGGGACCCAGACAGAAGGAATCCAAAGGGCTTGCAGTACCCGATCCTGCTCTGGAAAGAGGCCCCACAACTCCAGCCTTTCTCCAAAAAATCATGCTGGGCCTGGCACCCAGTCTTGGACTTTGGAGCTGAGGGAGGTATATGTTAGAACATGTTTAGTAAATCCCACTCCACGATTTGCACACTGCAGGCTCGGTTCTATTGGAAGTCAGATCAAGTGCATAGGCACCTGATACACAGGCACACAGCCTACAGTTGGCTCACACAGACTCGTGTCTCTGACCACATTCTCTGTAGTGCTTAATTACAGTAGGTGGGGTCAGAGGGGTAAGCAAGAAGAACCTGGGTATGGAAATAATTAAGTAAACAAGTCTACCCTCATCACATTATGTCAGGTAGTGGGCTGCCAATTCTGCGATACATTAGGCTTGCCCTAAATAGCAGAGGCCTAGGGGCTAGTAAAGACAAATAGTGCATCACTACTAGCAAATTATTTACTAAGGTCATGTGATTACTTCTGTCACTATACTGTAATTGTTCTTTGTACAAACTAAGCCCTCCTTAATTTATTCTAGTCATTACCTCATCCTGCTTGATTTCCACAAGTGGGTATGGATTTGAGCAGTATTAATTATTATAGAATGTATAGAGAGTCTTAATTTTTTTAAAAAAAAAAGACATAAAATTTGTAAGAAGGCAGCTAAAACTAATAATTAAAACTTTTAAAAACTTTAGAAAAGACAGTTCTCAGCAAGGTTTGATGTAAGCCGAAAAACAAACAGCTTCTGTTAGGGAACTATAAGTAGAACTCTGTCCAGTTAATATGCTAGCTTAAGACCAAGTTGGTCTTTATGATTTACTTTTAATACATTCTTCTAAAAAGTAATGACATTCATTTTTCATGAAGGCCTGTGTAATCAGTTCGGATAGTTTGTAATCGCACCTCACACCATGAATATTTACACACACATGAGAGCAGAATGTCCTTCCTACCTTGTTCATTTGGCAAGTACAGCCTAACTTTTCAGAGCTTACCTTCACTTTTCACAGCATTTGTAATACTTGATTATCTCGATTTCAGAGACAGAGTCATACTCTTACCTCAACACTTCTAACACCTAGCAGAGGATTTGATATATAATAAGTGATCAATAAATGCTTGCTGAATGTGGGATATTGGCTGAATAAATGCTGCCTTTTGCTGTTTTCTGATCTGCCACCATGAGGACTGAAGTTTTCAACTGTATTTCTCATACTGACATGGAATTACCAGGCCTCACGTATTTGCAAGACAACTATCCAGGGCTGGGGATGCAGTTGATGTCACAGAACAGGAGAGAGCTGCTTCCTGTTTAAGAAGCAAACCCAAGATCTAAGGGCTTTTTCCTACAAGGGAGCTAATTAGTACAGATGAGATAGAAGTTAATGGTCCCTTGAAGGGCAGTTAATTAGCATACTAATGGAGTTCTGTTTATACTTCCCTTGTAGTCATTTGTTATTGCAACACCCAGTGCTACTGGTCATTGCTGCAAAATGTGAAATTCAGTTTTAAAATCTGGGAACTAATGACTCTAATGAAAACTGTTTGTTTAGTTCAAAGAAACAAGTAATTAGAGCTAAAAGCAAAAGCGTAAACAGAATCCCAATTAATGACTTGGCACATTGTTGTTCCCTGCTGTGGCCCCTAGCTGAAGTTCAGTCCTTGGTTTTCACAAGTATTAATCATGACACACTGACACACATGCATACACACACACATACACTATACAAACAAACACACATGACTTGAATGCTTTCTGAAAAGAAGAAAACCTGAAAGAACTAAAGAGAGGTGTAGTTACGAAAAGATTAACTTTTCCCTAGCCTACCATCCACGTGTATGTCCCTGAAAGGGATGGACTACATTTTTGCATGAAACAGATGTGCTAACAATGCTCACTCGAAAAGGCTCTTTACCTGAACTTTGCAGGAAACCTTCACAGGATCTCCAAGCTCAGGACGAAAGCCTACAATCTATCAAAAGAAAACCAGTGTTTTTTGTTGTTGTTGTTGTTTGTTTTTTAGCAAAACATATTTGACAGTAAAAATTGGGCTTTTCTAAACCTCCTCCCAATCATCCTTCCTCAGGCAAATGCTTCATCTATTTTGCCTTCTCAGAAATGTTACAAAAAACAGAAAATGAAAAACATCTTCGGAGCTAAGCAGCTTACTCCATGTTGTATTTATGCCTGATATTTACACACGGGAAACCAGAGCAAGACAAGTCTAAAGATGTAAATAACTTTCTAATTTCAAGAGGGGTGTGACTGATAAGGCTCCGCCACACCTAAGGCATGACAGGTTGGAAGAAAAATGCATTTTTTATGATATAAGAACTGTCCCCCATGCCACCCTCATGTTAATCACCTGTTCCAGACAGCTCAGTACTACATTCTTTATTAAAAAATACTTTTTAAAAAATTAAAGATGAGGTCTCACTATGTTGCCCAAGTTAAACTTGAACCCCTAAGCTCAAACAATCATCCTTCCTCAGCCTCTCAAGTAGCTTGGATTAGAAGCTCAAGCCACTGCACTTGGCTAGGACCCCATTCTTGACAGAGGCCATCAAGGGACAGGTTTGGGGGTGAGGCAGAAGAATGGCCATAGGAAGTGCTCGGGGGAAAAAGAAATTGATAGGTTTGTCTGGTTGTTTGTATTTCTGATGTTGTCAGTAAAAATGACCAGCCCAAGACAAATGGAGTGGCCAGAGCCCTCCTATCTAATTCATTCACTTATCATCACCAGATATCAAAAGCCAATATACCCGGTTCATCTTTAGAAGGATGCATGGCTGTCCAGTAGAGTATCCAAAAGTTGGGTCCTCCAGACCAGAGCAGTTCTTTAGGAAAGAGCGCTTAAATTGGCAGGCCTTCTTGTCCTCATCCTCATCACCATCTTGGATGAAGTACTGCCCCGGGGGACAATCTACATTCATTTCCTCTTGAAGACTGTCATTATAACCTAAAGCATGTGTGAGTGGCAATGGGTTATGTTAGACAGGTGCTACAGGGGAAGGCCATGCGTTCAGTAGTCCTCCCTCCCAAGTTTCCTTTCTCCAGCTTGTTTGTACTCCTCTGAAAGCCCACTCAGTCTACCTGTGACCTGGCATCAGGGGTGCCCAACAGCCTTCATCAGCAGCATCCCTCTAGGAAGTCTTCCTAACTAGTCACTTCAGCCCAATTTGATTGCCTGTTCCCTTGCTTTTCATTCCCATGGAACTTCTGGTTATCCATCTCTGGGTCCTTTGTCACTTTATAAATTTTCTCCATTTTCCACCATTTATTTTCAGATATGATAAATTGTAAACTTGGAATGCTGTCCTTTCTACTTCTGAGAGAAAAATAGGCACAAAGTTGGTAGATTTTGGAAGAGGGACTGAAACATTCAAGGTATGGTATATAGAAAGAGGCTAAGTTCTTGGGTTAAATCTCCTTAACTTCACTTAGGAAACAAGGTGAACCAGTTGGGCGGTTACAAATTTGGGGGCTCATTTGGAATTGCCCTTGTGGCTACCTGCTCATGGTTCACTAGCCCCCACACCTGGCAGTGGATCCAGAGGCCACCCCAAGCAGCCACCTAGTTCTCTTGGGCTGGGAGCCGACTCCAGTACTGTCTCTACTGGCAGGGCACTGGCAACCCAATGTGCATGGATTTTATTGCAATGTAGAAATAGTCCTGGGGAGGCTGGGTGCGGTGGCTCACACCTGTAATCCCAGCACTTTGGGAGGCCGAGGCAGGTAGGACACCAGGTCAGGTGTTTGAGACCAGCCTGGCCAACATGGTGAAACCCCGTCTCTACTAAAAATACAAAAATTAGCTGGGTGTGGTGGCGAGCACCTGCAGTCCCAGCTACTCAGGAGGCTGAGGCAGGAGAATCGCTTGAACTTGGGAGGCAGAGGTTACAGTGAGCCGAGATTGAACCACTGCACTCCAGCCTGGCACCAGAGCGAGACTTTGGGGGGAAAAAAAAAAAAAAAAGGTCTGAGGAGACTGATTGGGATGGTAATAAAAATCCAGACTCCCTCACAGCCAGCTGGGTGTTAATTACCCTTTCTCTATTGCAATTCCCATGTCTTGATAAATCAGCCCAGTCTAGGCAGTGGGCAAGGTGAACCCATTGGGCAGTTACAATGTCTCCCTTTGAAGTCAATGAGAGGCACCTGATTGTAAGAGGGTGTGAAGTATGAGTTGTGAGACAGAAGGAAAGTGGAAGAAGAAGAAGGAGAGGAGGAGGAGGAGGAGGAGGAGCAGGAGGAGGAGGAGGAAGAGGAGGGGGAGGGAATAAGCCAGCTCTTCATCCTTTACAGAGGGAAGTTAGCACTGCAAAATAGAAGCATAAGTTAAAAGAAACCAGTGACAACCACAGGGTCTCTGAGGGGAAGGTGAGGGCATGAGATCTTACCTACTGAGGCCTGAGACATTCAGGGTCAATGTCCCTTTACATTGGATGGAATGTAACATGTGTCCAAGGAGATATATATATATATATATATATTATATATATAATATATATATAATATATATTTTATATATAATATATATATATAATATATATATATCAGGGAGAAAGCTTAAAGGGACTATC